>BMAW01051164.1:7741-26051 GCA_019974015.1 Nephila pilipes | reverse complement strand
TCAAAATTTCAATTTTAAAACAGTGGCGCCAATTTTACTTCATACCTCGAAAATAATGAATAAGTGTGCATTCTTCACCTGATCCAATAAAACGCTTAAATATGTGACCTAATGCGTCTCGATTACTGTATTTGAAACACGTGACTTTTACGAAATTTAAGATTTTATTTTATCCTTAAAATATTTATTGATATTTATTTTTACAAGCAAACTGCTTCTGAGAATTCAATCTTCTATAAAAATTAAACTTTTATGACAATTCTGGCGCTTTGATTAAGCAAATAGTGCTTGATAGCAAATACTAATCATTAATTTTTTTCAAAACATGCAAACAATTTTGTATTTTCTTGGTCTCGTATTCAATAATGAATATAGGGTGCTTTCTCTAGGTTAAAATCGTAATATTAAAATTTAAAAATAAAGTTTTTAAAAATTACAGAAAAAAGAATTTTTCTATTGTTTGAAGCAAACAAATATTTTTCAACTATGAACCCACCAATTTTTATCAAGCTATATTTTTTTATTCTTCATTTGTTGGAACGCTTTTATTGAAACTCAATAGATCGGGTGAACATCTTCCAAGTTCTGATCTGTGAATAATCTGAACCCCATTCCTGCTTGCTTGTAGCCTGCCGTACAAGATTTCCCCTAGGCAACGAAATCGCTTATCTAAGCGTCGGATCTAAGCAATTACAATGCCCAACCCAAGGGGTTGTGTCGACCACCCGCGTCATAAAAGGGGGGAGGAACAGGAGGCTCTTGCATTTTCGAAGAATTTGTGAATGGAAAGGGAAAACTTTTCGGGACCTTTAGCTGTGCCTAAGTAGATCGCTTTCGGTATAGCTTTACACAAAAAAGTAAAACGCTCGGAGGGTTAAAGGGCTAAGGTGATATCTATATTTTAAAATTTTTTTTGACTCTGTTGAAGCTGCGAAAAAGGAAGTGGCATGCTTCCTGAGGAACCTGATAATAGAAGACTTCAAGCCCTGTTTCAAACAATGGAAGACTCGTATGGAGCGTTTTAGGGTAGAGTAGGGATGTATATTGAAGGTGATAATAAGTAAATATGTATGAAATCAAAATAAAATTTTATACAGCATCACTCTCGTTATTTACTAGCCACACTTCGTTAATCAAAGAAATGGAATGAAAAATCAAAGCTGATTGGTTCATTTCCATTATTAAAAAACATCTGATTGAGAAAAAAAGTTTAATTACCAGTCCCATCATGACAAATGTCCAGACCCATTCCAACACAACCAAAGAGTGCATCCTATTTTTTAAAGTTTCGTGTGTTATTTTCTTATGTTTGGAAATTTATATAACTTTATATCTTAATGAACCATACATGTGTACCAAAATGTTTTGGGATTATGTTATAGAGAAGTAGATCTATTAAAACAATGTTTTGTTCTTTTTATATATTCTATGCAGTATGCTGGCTTACATGCGTTCTCATGAGAAGGGAGGTCGCGATAGGCAAAGGAAGCAACGGTGGAGAGAAGCGATGGTGTAGGAGGTAGATGATTAGAGTGGGGGGACTCTATCCTCCTGTCACATATTTCAAAGCATTTTAGCGTCTCTTGATTTAGAATCTTCACATTACAAAAACTGTCAAAAAAAAAAGAAAAATCCCTCTCCATTTATTCAATAGAAGTTCCTTTCAGTAAATGATATGGAACAGGTTTGAATTTTCATTTACTGCATTTCTACTCAGAAAACTAAAATATTTTATCTTCATAGTAAAATTAAGTTGTACCAAAAACTGATGGTTTTAAAGTCTTAATCATTTCCAAGTTAATATCGGTTTTCCTCTCAAATGAATAATGACTAGTGTACCGTTTGAAGATAATTTAAAATGTTACTAAGAAATAGGTAAATTCTGATTTTAAGTTAAAATATTGAATATGAATATGTATAGCTAATTTACAGAAGTATGTGAAAGGAGGTACAAAGACAACCATCTGGACGGGGAACCAAGCAGGGAATGACGTTCTTTGAGGGCCATCGACATCCAGCGTCTTCGGCAAATCTCCTCCCTAATGTCTTCAAAAGCTGCCGAAAAAGTTACGATCCCCAACTGTTGACATCTTGGAGATCAGGTGTCGCTCGGGCTAGCCCAGATGCTTGAGAGTCAAAGTTGGCAGATCAACCAACAAGCATTAAAGAAGGTCGAGGAATGTGGATATGAAACAGACGTTACACTAGTTAATAAAAAAAAAAGAATTTTAATTCTGATTGACTGATTTAATGGAGACCAATAAATTTCTATTACTTAAATTTATATGTCATAAACAGAAAACAAAAATTATACAAAAAATTGTGAAATGTCAAAGGACAAATATTTAACATATTTACAAAACCATTATTTAACATATTTAATTACTCTTTAAGTAATAAAAGTAAATATAAAAATACAAAAAAATGACAGAAATAGATGGTAAACATACTTTAAATGTGTGTTAAATTATAAAATTAAGAAATAAATTAAATTATAAATATTAAAAAAATAATCGCAAAAAAGATAAATAAATAAGAACTGGAAAACTGAAGCACAAAAAAGAAAATAAAAAAAAAAAAAAAATGAAAATAAAAAAATAAACTAAAAAATTTTAAAAGACAAAAAAAAACACACAAGAAAGTAATTAAAAATAATATACAATTGATAAACACACACACACACACACACACACACACACACATATATATATATATATATATATATATATATATATATATGTTCGAAAAAGTGCTGGAAGTCTTCTACTACATGCCTCTATCTCTTTAACAGCTTCAACGGACATGAATCATGTCCCTTTTAAAGCACATTCCCCTTAAAAAAATCGTACATAGAATCGTATGGCGCAAGATCCAGCGAACAAGGGGGAAAGTTTACACTGGGATGCTGTACTTGGCGAGAAACCTGTTGATAGACAAAGCGGAATGACTTGTCCTTCCACAATTCGGGTCACTTTTTTCCCTTTTTCTTTCACGGAGTTCAGCAAGAGCGTGATTGCAGTAATATTGATTAATAGTTTGACCATCAAGAAAGCAGTGAAGATATATAATCCCATGAATGTCGAAAAAATAATCATGCTTGCTATGAATTTTGAATTGCTCATTCAAACATTTTTGGCTCTCGATGAAGACGGTTTCTTCAAGTGCATTAATTCACACAAAAACCATGATTCGTGACTCGTTATGAACATTTCCAATTTATTTGGGTCATTTTCAGTGATGTTGAAAGTGTTTTTTTACGAGCTTCTTGTTGTTCAAGCAGGAGAATTTTAGGCACCCTTTTGCCGCACACTTTCTGCAAGTTAAAATTGTTATGTAAAATTTACCGTAAGGATTTTTTTAAAATTTCGACAGTCTCAGTAATCACACAAATACTTATCGGACGGTCAAACAGAAACAGATTACCGATTTCTTCGATACTATCATCCACTTTTAAAGTGCAAGGGTGACCCTGGCGTGAATAGTCTTCTTGGTTATTTTGAAAACGCTTAAAACCACTGAGAAACATGTGCACGCGATAAACATTCATTGCCATAAACTTCTTTCAACGAATTATATGTTTTAGTGACGGTTTTTTCATGTGAAATTTCACTTTTCGGTGCTTTTTTGTCCCATTTATCATTTTTCTAGCGAAACAAAAAATAAATCTAATACAAACGAAGGTTACGGCTTTGCGGAATTTCTAACAGAAGAGAGGGGCGCTTCATTCGAAAGTCATATCTTCATGCTAAGCTGCTGTCGGATGATTACGTTTGATGCTCGCGCACTTCTGTAGCAGCGTCAATCTCCTTATTCCATATCCAAGCCTTGTATACTGGCATGTACATACATAGAATAAACCTTAACAAACCTCTTAAAATTTTTTAGTCACATTTATCATTTTTATATTTTAAACTTCCCTTTAAAATTGAGAGGATAATCAGTCTTTGCACAGGTAATTTTTCGAATTTTTTTCAGTTATTTCTGAAATTTATAGACAACTTAACTAATTTGATAATCCTGATTAAAAAGTTATGTATTATAATTTTACAAATATTTAAGCTAAATTACTATTTAAAAATGGTACTTAATTAATATAGAAACTATAATGTCTTCTCTTATCATAAATCTTAATAATCATACCAAAATAAATTATTGTTAAATTAACCTGTAAGAAAACTTTTTCATAAGAAATTAGAATTGTTTTAATCAGATTTAAAAATGATGGATCAAAGGATAAATCTGATATAATATTTGTATTAAAATTAATTCGAAATTTTTTTAGCTAATCAATGTATCTAAATTACTTGAAATTGTTGCTTCAAAAAATTAATATATAAAGAAATGTTGATAAATATGAGCTAGATTCGTATTAACAGGACACTTTTGTAGTATACTTTTATTAGTTTATAGTTTTTTTTCCATTAAAGATAATACATTTTTCTTCTAGTACAAGATTAATAAGAAATTCAAATTTTTCACAAGATATAAAACTATTAGTATTTAGTTCTTTATAATTATATATATATATATATATATATATATATATATATATATAAAACCTGTATTACTTTAACTAAATCATCTAAATACTTAGAATGAAACAAATGTTCAAAATCACAAATATAAATAAAGTAAACGTCTTTATCTTTTATATAATTAATAATATCATAATTATTCTTTTTCTAATTACCTTATCAAACCTATGAATAGTATTTTGTAAGATCTTCAGTACGATCTTTCCATCTGTAATATTGTAAGTATTAAATTCATTATTCACAACTCTAAATTTGATTGGAATTTTGTGTACTTCATGACCTACAAATATATGAGGACATGTTATCATACTCAAAGTATATTTTTATATAATTCTTAAATTCTATTGGTAATCTCTCTATCATTATTATTCACATTAATAAAGACATTATAATTAATTAAATGCTTATAAGTCAAATCAGTATAAAGTTTATTATAAATAATCGCATAACTCACTGGTATCTTATCAATTTAAAAAACTAATGAATTGATCAATTTTTAATAGAAATTATTTAATCCTCAATCTTAGTGCTCACATTTATCTTTCTTAAATTTTTTCTTTAATATTATTACTGTAAGTAATAATTCTGAAACCAATACCTCTTTATAAACTGCTGTTTGTAGAAAATGCAACACCATGAAGGAATCATCAGAATCAAATGAAATTCGCAGCAAATGTCAATTATAGGATATTATGCAAATTAATAAAGTTTCAGAGCCATCGCGCGTGCGCGGCGCGCGCAGCGCCCTCTGAATTGATGCTGAAAGCGTATAAATAAAGTGCTGTAGCGGGACGTTGAAAAAAGTCTATGATTATTTGTTAGTGGCAAACGTTTAGTGAGACCTGAGTATGCCTCCACGACGGAAGAATAAGAAATTCAAGCAACTTACAGAGTTTGAACGAGGGAGGATAATCGGCCTTCGAGAAGGAGGATTTTCCTATCGCGCAATAGCAGCTCGTATGCAGCGGAACAGTTCCACAGTGATGCGAGTTTGGAAGCAGTGGACCGACGAGCACCGAACAACTCGAAAAACAGGCACTGGACGACAGAAGGTGACGTCAGAGCGCGATGATCGACACCTGCTCCGCATGGCGGTGAATGATCGCACAGCTTCCTCCAGGCAGCTGGCAGCACGTTGGTCTACTGCTACAGGTGTACAATTGTCGGCTTCGTCAATTCGTCGTCGTCTGCTGCGCCGTGGATTGCGTGCAAGGGTGCCTTTATACAGGATTCCCCTCACGGCGAATCATCGACGGCTGCGTTGGCAGTGGGCTCTTGAGCACAGAGACAGGCGAGCTGATTGGCACCAAGTTGTCTTTTCAGATGAATCACGCTTCAATTTGTGGACCCATGATGGCCGTGTTCGTGTTAGACGTTATGCCGGTCAACGCTGCCTTCCTGAGTGTATTATTGAACGACATAGTGGTCGAACACCCGGAGTTATGGGCTGGGGTGCGATTTCGTATCATGGACGATCCAATTTGATACGAATTGAGGGTAATCTCAATCGCAACAGGTACGTCCGTGAAGTGCTACAGCCCGAAGTCGTTCCTTTCCTTCAAGGCATCCCTGGAGCTATCTTTCAGCAGGATAATGCACGCCCACATGTTGCGCGGACTGTTCGAGACTTCTGTTCAGCACAACGCATGCAACTTCTTCCTTGGCCTGCTTATTCACCGGATATGTCGCCTATTGAGCACGTGTGGGATATGGTTGGTCGGCGTCTCGCTCGTGATCCGCGTCCTGCAGTTTCCAAAGACGAACTTTGGTTGCGCATACAAGCGATATGGAATTCTCTTCCTCAAGCAGATATTCAACATCTGTTTGACTCCATGCCACGTCGTATAGCAGCACTTATTGCAGCGCATGGTGGCTGCACCAAATACTGATTTCGGACGCTTAATTTGTTTCTTTTGTTTTGAAAATTTCATCATTTATTTGTATCAGTACAAGTCGTTTCTGCATTAAATTTCATTTGATTCTGATGATTCTTTCATGGTGTTGCATTTTCTACAAACAGCAGTATACATAATTTCTTTTTTCATTTTGATCCCGAACAGTATTTAGGTTACCTGTAATCAGATGCTGGTATTCTTCATTTATAAAATCTTTATATTCCTTACAATTATAGTAATTATATCTGTGCAACCTTTACTATTATTTTGTTTTTATGTTGATTAACCCTCTGACTGCTCAATATGTTGACCGAAATCGCTTCAAAAATTGTATATTTTTTGTTGTTGCATATTTTAAATCTTAATATATTGGAGAATTGAAAAATGCATTTTTCTTTCTAAAAATGATTTTTTATATAGATTTTAGCATGAAAAACTAAGTTGCCAGAAAAAACCAATTTCAGATGTTATGACCAAAAAAATATTTTTTAATAAATTTCAATTGAATAACAGTTAATTTCTACTTATTTCATAACATGAAAATTACAATGTATAAAATTTAAGAAAATAACTATAAAGCACTGAGAAAAAAAAATACCTTAGAAATACAGTTTAGTATGATAGAGTTCGAAACAAGGTTCAAGGCAAAGTCCAATTTCACAGTTTTTGCACCAGATTCGTGTTTCTTTGCGATTTTTTCCCCCCATTTGCCATCTTTTCTTGAACAGCAAACAGCACATTTTCTTCGATGCTCTCTTTTTATGGGGTTAGGTGGTAGGTGGCTTGCAAAATGACGAGCTGTCAATCTCAAAGGGTTTGGAGTAGAACTCGGTCTTCCAGAACAGCCGCTTTTATCTCTATCAGAATACTTTTGGATACTTTCTTCAACCATTTGCAAACGAAATTCCAAAAGCTTTATATCTTGTGTCATGTCTTGCTTTTTGTAAAGCACATAGGCATTTCACAATAAGTGATCTAAGAACTGCCTGAAAATTTTGATATAATACTTCCCCTGTTGTTTTCGGAGCGTAGGGTAGTAGGACATTTCTTGGTTGCATAAATTGACCCCACCATTAAATTATTATAGTCACAAACGATAACTGGTTTCATAACAGTCTTTTTAGATTTGCATGTCACCAAATAAGAATCATGAATAGTACTCATAAGGCAGACACTCTTCTTGTCCTGCCACTTCAAGGCCATAACTTTACCTCTTTGATAAGCAACTATTTCACCCTTGGGGACTTTCTCTTTTGAAAAGTTGACAGGAAGGTTTCTTCTGGTTTTATTCACTGTCCCATAAGTATTCGTCTTTTCTATAACTGAGATGTCTGCAAGCTGTGGAGACATATATAAATTATCAAAAGTGACACAATAACCTTTTCCCAGGAATCGATCCATCAAGTGTAAAACAATTTTGGTGAAAATGGGATATTGACTGTATTTCGGATTATACACTGATCCATGACCTGTGTATATGAGGAAATCTGAAATGTATCCACTTTCTCCTTCACAAAGAACGAAAAACTTCAAGCCAAATCTTGCTCTTTTTTTTGGCAATAAGCATTTTCCACTTGACCCTGCCTTTGAACGGCATCAAACTTTCATCTAAACTAAGATTTTCCTTTGGTATATAGACCTCTCGAAATTTGCGTTGAAGATGTTCCATTAGGTCATAAATTTTATTTCGGCCATGGGTGTCGGTCTTTATCAAATTCCTCATTATTAGTAAAATGAAGAAACTCCATGAGCAATAAAAACTTATTTCCTCTAATTACTTTTCCAAAAATTGGTGTGGATAATATTTCATGCTTAGACCAATAATGTTCTTGTTCTGGCTTTTTTATGACTCCTTGGAGTAACAAAACTGCAAAAATAGTTTTAGTTCTTTAATATTCATTTCTGTCCATTTTTTCCAGCGTGATCCCTCTTTACAAACTGTTTTTTGAATATCTTGTTCAGCGTATCTATTGGTTTCATGGACTATCATTCGTAATATTTAATCATCAAAAAAAAAAAAAAAAAAAAAAAAATACAAATAATTCAGTATACTTGCATTGTTAGCTATTGTCACAGTAATTCCCAGATTTCCACGAAAAGGAACTGGAGGTGGTGGAGGAGGAATATTCTTCATATCAATTTTGCACCACTGCCTAACGCTTTGCAAGTTTATTGAATCATGATCAGATTCATCGCTATACGAGGAGTAGTCCGAAAAATCTGAATCACTATTACTATCAAAACTAAAATCGTTATCAGAATCTGATAAGTCATCGGGAATATATACTCTGTCAATCGCTGAACATTTTCTAGCAACCATTCCTGATAAGAAAAACGCTGCAAAAAATGAAGTTTGAGCTCTAAAACCATGTGCCTTCAAATGACGCAATTTAGTGGACAATGAATGACATTTGTTGGCCCAAACGTAAATTACACGTCTAATACTGTCTATAATTTATTTCAGTGGTTAAACGGGGAAAAAGCGGGATGCGCTCCTTATTAAAGGAAGAAAAACACACGCCCGTGGAAATCGCGGGATGAGCAACCAGAGGGTTAAGAATATTATAAAAGTAAATTTTATCTAAATATTTATTTATGAATCTAATACAACAATATTCTTGTGGTCCGAGTGACTGGAAACCAGTGCTCTCCTATGGAGAAAATTCATAGAATAAAAAGATCCATATGAGGATCTATCACTAAATTGGAAACCCTTGTCAATGAAAGGACTGTAATTACAGATACATCATCCATCAAAATAACAGTGAAGCTGAAGAAAATCGATTTTCTACAAGCAATATTAAATGAGCTACGTGAAAAATATTATGAAATTCCAGACATTAGGGCTATTGAAGAAACTGAATCGGACTGAGAAGAAGCAGATAATTGCTTAGAAAAAAAAGAAGGTAACCCTGAATATCTTCTTTGATTTATTCAAGAATTCTATTGTTAATGAAAATGTAAACAAAAATTATACGAACTTTATAACAAATATAAAACTTCCAGAAACTTCCCTTCCTGTTTTAACTGGAAAGTATGAGGAATGATCAATTTTAATATCCAATTTACGAGTTTAATTACAAATTCGAAGAATTAAATTATTCTGAAAAATTATATTATTTACTCGCATCATTAAAAGGCGATGCAAAAGAGATTGAAACATCTGACGATACTTTTGCATTATTATTTACTGCCTTAAAAGAACGATTTGAAAGTGTTAGATTATTTGTTGAAACATATTCATTATCTATAATTAATTATGAAAAATTTCATCGTGAATCACCAATGGAATTATTACTTTAATTGACTGTTCTAAAAAATTAAAAGACTTAAATGTTTTAAAATATGAAATAAATAATCTGTCAGATACTTTTCTAATTAACATCATTCTTCAAAAACTTGGCAAAGAAACTAGAAAAAAAATTTGAATTTACTTTAAAATCAACAGCATTACCCCAATTTGAACCATTGATGTAGTCTTTAGGACAACACAGTGCGTTCTAAAACAATTAAATCATTCTCCTTTCGTGCAAATAATGAGGAAGAACATTCCTATCAATTACAAAACTAAAACTTTATTGATTAAGAGGAATGATAAATTCAAAACTAAAATCTGTGTTTTAAGAAAAAGTTCACATTTCTTGAACAAATGCAATAGCTTTGAAAAAATTAATATTATAAAACGATATGAAACTGTAAATGCGCAAAAAAGTTGTTAAAACTGTTTCAGTTTAAATCATATTTTGAACTCTTGTTAGTCCAAGCATTTCTGTTTTGTTTGCGGTAAACGCCATCACACACTTTGATACCGAGTAAAGGATGACCTAAAAGGAATCGTAACTGGGACTGAAAGGGGACGAATCATGGATAGAGCCAAGAGTATTCTACTGTTTATCAAACTCTAAAGTAATTTGTCAACCGAGTCAAATTATGCTTTTGAGTACTATTATTGCTTTTATCGATTTTTTATTTTTATGAACGGAGAAGGAGGATTAGGTTTTGTTGTACTTTAGATAATGACACAAATATAAATTGTTTAACAAATCAATGTTCTGAAATTGTAGGATTAACAAAAAATCTGTTTTCCTTCCTGTTTTGGGACTAAATGGGGATAAAATCTATTCACTGTGTAAAAGGTCAAATCAATCGAGTTATATCCAATGCCGTTGAAAGTTTCAGAGAAAAGTTAGAATTTTTTCTTGTTAAAAAAACAGTTTTAACTCAAACTTCTTATTTAGATATATCTGATGTATTTTTAGTTGATTTTATTGAACTGTCAGATCCTACTTTTTTTTTTAAACCTGTAAAGATTCACGCTTTAATAGATGCAGAACTATTTTTCAGAATTTTTAAACATGATTCATTTAAAGTAAACGATAAATTAATTTCGCAAAGTTCAGCGTTTTACCATCAAATAAAGTACACTGCGGTTTAATTAAATAAACGGATAAAAATTTAAGACAACTTTGGAACTGTAAACAATAGATATAAAACATGAAGATTTTAAAAATTTATAGAAAGATCAGGGTATGGAAATCTTTCACACAACAACTCTATTTCAAAATGATCGTTATGAAGTGCAGTTACCCTGGAAAAGGGATTGGAGATATTTAAGCGATAACTCTACTGTAGCAAAACTACGATTGCAAAGTTTGCAGAATATACTCCGCTGAACTCAACCAATCAAAGCAAACCAATCTATTACTTGACACATTGTGCTGTGTATAAGAAACCAATCTATTACTTGCCACATTGAGCTGTATATAAGAAACAAATCTATTTCTTGCCACATTGAGCTGTATATAAGAAAGATAGACATACCACAAATACTCGAATCTTGTTCAACGCCAGCTCACACGATAGAGGCTAGTTATCATTAAATGATTGTTTATGGACAGTCCCAAATCTCATTCTGATCCTACTAGATATCTGTTCTATTTTAGATTAAATAGTCATATAAGCAGTTATAGAAAAGGTGTTCCTACAGGTATCTCTTGCAGAAAAGGACAGAGATACTGAACACTTCATGTGGCCCAATGGAATTATTGAAGGCGAATGATGTCTGATAACATACCGATTCCAGCGTGTTCTGATCGAAATAAATGCCAGCCCATTCCTGCTGTTTGCTACAAGAGAGAATAACATTGAATAATTTCACAGAGACCAACCAACTTCTACAAATTTATTTGATTTCTGTCTGTATGTTGACGACTTAATTGCAGGTGAGGACAATGCACAAGATGCCCTCGAAATCTCTCTCAGTGCCAAACAAATCATACGAAAGGCCGAAAAGATTTTGAAGAAATGGATTATCAATGAAAGTGATCAGATGGACCGTTGGAAATAAGAAGGACAACAACACAACACACAACAGCAACACAATTCCATCAATTTAGGATCCAACTTAATGAAGGTCCTTGGAATGGCGTGGAACACCGTCGAAGATGGTCTTACTATAGAAATTCAAAGTTTATTGGGATTCTTGTCTTCCAGAAGGAATACAAAAAGTTTTCCTTCACAAGCTGTGGAAGGATTTTTGATCCTTTGGAATTACTCACACCGTTTACTATTCGCTTAAAATGCCTTTTCCGAGAATTGTGGGTTAGGAAAATTTCTTCGGATAGAGATTTGCTATTTGACATACAAGAGGAATGGTTGCGATGGAGCACAGGATTTGATGTGGTCAAAATTCAGAGTTTCTGCAATGCCAGTCAAAAGGCTTATGGTGTTGCCGTCTGCATAAGAGTTTTGATTAGGAGCGGCATCGAAGTGGATTTTATCGCATCTAAGAGCCGAGTCGTACTTTTAAAAGAAATTACTCTATCAAGATTAAAGCTTCTTAAAGCATTATTAGCCGCACATTTGGACAACAAAATCAATAAAATCATTGATTGGAAGAAACCATTTACAGTTATTTATAAGATAGACTCCAAAATAACTCTTTACTGGATTAAGGGCTAAAGCAAAAAAATGGAAAATAATTGCTGCGAATCGAGTCGAAGGGAGTAAACTTTGACAGATAACAAAAACTCTTTCAGTGACCCTGTAAATATAATCCTGAAGACCTAGTGAACCTAGGTAGTAGTGTAGTTCGTATTCAAGGTAATATGTACCCTGAAGGTATACCCAAGTAGACGTGGATGATTAGCTGTGGCCGGTGACACTCTCCTACCTTTCAAGTGCAGCCAATGGCCTTTGTGAGCAGGATGACGACCAACTGCTCTTATCAACTAACATACACTGCAAGTAGTACAGATACTGTCTTGGCCGTCGTTCTCTCCTGATCTCTCACCAAATGAATACACTTGGGAGGTGAATGGACTCCATGTACAGACTCTGTCACTGCCACGTTCAGAAGACGAACTGTGACAAATGATTGACAGAGAATTGAGAACCATTCCTCAAGACACCATCCGTATTCTTATTGACTTTGTGCCAAGACGTGTTGCTTCGTAAATCGTCTTCTTCAGTGATACAACAATCTACTGAGCTAACGCTGTTCTTACTCTGCATTATGAATATAATTTCGAAATAAAGATTACTTATTGTTCATTGTTGTCTCTCTCTGTTTACTGAATGTCATAACTTTCAGACATATCCTTTTCGGTGTTGCATTTTTTATGTTACGTAGTTTATTTTAATAAAGGAAGAGTGTGTTTCATTTGACTCAAAATATATAAAATTGAAAAATAATTCAAATAATATCCATTTTATATTGCTACCACACAAATCAAAAAACCCCTTTTCAATAGTCCTTTTCTAAATTTTGCACACGTTTCAAAAACTAAATCACAATGGTTTTCAATTAAATCTCACACAGCATCAATGTTTTTGTAATTCAGTAATTCTAAAGGGCTATAAAATTTTAATAAAGAAATATATAAAAATTTTGGAATTATACAGAACATATTTACTTATAAAGTCTTATAATTATTGAATTTAATTCTATAATATTAATCTAAGTAAACTTTATTCTTTCATAAAAATTAAAAATCAAAAGAAACCAATAGCTATTTCAGTTAAATATCAAGCAATTTTAACGTCTCAAATACTATTTTAAAGGAAGATACTACAAAATTAATTTTCTAACTAGAAATAAATCAAAATCTTTAATATTCGTCATATACTATATTGTGCAATATTTTTTTCAAAATTTTCACATTCACAGAATTACATCTTGAAATAAAATTAATTCCAAACTTGGAATAATTCACAAAAAAATATTTCTAATTTATCGTACAATATTTTTTGAAATAAAATGATTCTAACTTTAGAAAAGACCATACAAAGAACAAACAATATTATCTTTTAAAAACTTTTTTAGATTAAATTTTATCAGAAATATTCCTTTTCAATAGAATTTCTCGTTTAATTTTTTAAAAAAATATAGATTCTATTTGCCCATAAAAGCAGTTCTTATTTTATTCTATTTTACATGAGAACAATTTCGATCTTCGACAGTGTTTTGATTTTTTTTATAGATGGAGTTCTTTGAAGTTGTTTTAGAAACAGAAGCCATTTTATTAGATCGTTTTTTGATTTTCTTTTTACTTGACGATTCCTAAGGTTCATCAGTACTGCATTGGACATTTTAGTTTCTGGAGTATCGTATTAACTATTGAGAAAGTTATGAGATGTCATTGAAGAAAGCTGATATTTTCACAATTTTCTTTAAATTTAATAATTTTCTAAACATAGAATGAAAAAAAAATATGAATGAAAAATTTAAAACCAATGGAGTGTGATGGTAATTGTGGTCGGCAAGAATAACAAAACCACTTATCCTAACGATTCTTTTAATGGAATTCTCGATTGGCTCAAATGAAAATGTAGTAGTCGTCGAAAACACCATTGTTAAATTAGAAATCACTATTTTGGCTATTAGAACCTTTTACTTCCAAGTAAACAGGACATGGAAGCAATTTAATGCCGATAAAGCAGCGAATGTAACTTTCACAAACAGAGCGCTGAGTGACTAGAGCTAAATAAAGAAATTACAATATCAAATATTCACTAACTTCTTCACACCACCCACTAACGAATGGAAAATGTGAATGTGTGAATCAGACTATTGCAATAAATTAAGGTATAAAGTTAGTTCCTTCCCTTCAAAAATTCCCTGGACTGAACTTTTGGTAAAAGTAATGAATATGTGAATAAAATTTAACACCACATTCTGTTACAAAATTTCCACCTGCTTATTTGTTATATATATATATATATATATATGGCACTTATCATATAATCTTCAATTAACTCAAAGCCATGTTTATCCTTCCTTAGAAGAAGCTAGTACGTTATCTAAAAACAAAGTTTTTCAGGACTATATGAAATCGTAAATAAATATTCTGATGTAAATTGTGAAATAAAGAAGCCAAATGCTATAACCAGGAAATATACTGATATTGTTCATGTTTCAAAGTTAAGATCTCATTACCCTCCAGATTAATTAAGATTTAGTCATGAATAAACAATACTGTTGCTCTTACAATAATAAAGAATGTCCTAAACAAATAATCAATAGTAATAAATAAATAATCATAATATATATATAAAAAAAATCTGCCTTTTTTATTTTACCTTCTGTTCACTACTTAGGAGTTTTTTTTTTTTTGGTGTTGCGATTGTTATTACAAGATAGAAACATCAGTAGTCGTACAGAAGTATGAGGATCTACTACGAGTTCTACGGTTAAGTACTCAACTTGTCCCGAATCTGGCAACTGAAAGAAGTATGAAACGCTTATGTAAAGTTTAAGTTTCTTCGAAATTAATATTAACCATATAGTGTTTTTACAGAAGTATGAGGATCTACTACGAGTTCTACGGTTAAGTACTCAACTTGTCCCGAATCTGGCAACTGAAAGAAGTGCGATACACTTATGTAAAGTTTAAGTTTCTTCGAAATTAATATTAACCATATAGTGTTTTCGAGCCTAAAGACCAGATCCACATGATTTTCCTTTTGCTCATGGTTTCTATCCAATTGATAGGGAGCATGAGTAATAAAAGGAAAGCAACTTTCTTTATTTTGGCCTTGCCCAAAAAAATATCCTGTGGTTTCCATACCATTGTAATTTTTATTGTGGTCCACATACCATAAGCTACACTTTCTGTGGTTCAAATATAATCACAAACAATACAAGCAGTTTTCGTTATATTTTGCTTTCATGTAGATTGCATTTACAAAAATATTTTTTATGTTGACTGACATGAAATTTTTATATTTTTATTTTGTGTTAAACCTTACGAATCCTGGTACACTGATAATTTTTATTGAATAAATTACTTTTTTAAATATTGTTATTTATTTTATCTATGTGACACTAGTATATATTCCTATTTAGGATTAGACTTTTACTTTATGGAGTCAAACCATCACCTTAAAATAGTTGTATTAGCTGAATTTATAGTTTTTGCAATGTTTTACTTTCTTTATATTCTATTTAATTTATTGTAACAAGTTATTGTTTGCCTTATTTATGATCATTTGGAGTGATATTTTTGTGTTGTAACATTTCAATTAATCCATGTTTACGAAAATAATTCGTATGTATTTTTTACAAATTTTAATCCTTCATTGGAATTATTTATGTTTGTTAAAGTGAAAGGATTCTTAGGGATCACTCATTTGAAGTAGAAATTTTGGGTATAATTCTTAAGCTAACTTTAATAGTTTTATTAGACTCTCTGGAAAGGGGCGGTTGTGTGTTAGGACCCAACGAACAACTGTGTCTTGCGGAAGGGGGAAATTTGTATTGATTTAACTTTAATTCAATTTAGTTTCTCTTAATAATAGTTTAAGTTAATAATTTTTCACGTTCTCTCATTAAAGCATTTTTTCATATTACCTGATACTATTCCTTTTTAACTAATTTATGCAATCACGCGTTCTTTAAAATTCTCTGATAATGCAGTTCTCACGGCTTCAGACCAGTAGGGATTATCTCTACTACACTTTCTGTCTGCAACTAAAATCGCTTGGAAGTCCCTCCACTCATCACACTTGATGTAGCATGAAAATCCTCACTATAAAACACCAAGCAAGAGAAAATTCTCTCTCTTCTGACCTCTCATGCACTTCTGATTTTTTGTACGCTTATCAAACGGCGAAGTTGTATCTCCAACCATGTGCAAATGCTCTTTCTCAATTACAGTAAAATAGTAATCAAACTTGAACTGGGCTACCACTGGTTTGAAATTTAATTAAATATATCTTAGAAAAAAGAAAGGAAAGAAAGGAAAAATGTTTTTCATTGAAAGTTGTTTTATATTATAAAGCTAGTGATTGGACTACATTTTTTTGTATGTTTTCTTCGTAACCATAAATATTAGATGGTTCACCGATTCTAGAGCATGCGACATATAATTGCCATGAGAGAAGCATTTGTTTTCAAAATTCAAACATCACACTGTGTAATAAAACGTTATAATTACTTATAAATTTATTTTTTTAATATTTTTGTATTACTAATAAATGTGATATATATTTGTAAATAATAATTATAAAACTATTAAAAATTATAATTATAAAATTATTATAAATTACAACTACAAATAATAATTATAAATTATGATTCTTATAATATTAATTATATATTCTTATAACGAATAAATATAATCATATATTATAAATAATTACAAAATATCATACATAATTATTAATAATTTAACCAGTTAACTTTTATTCATATAATAAACTAAATAAAATAAAATTTGTTTAAAAATTAATAGTAAAGAAATTTAACCGTATGGTAACGTTATGCAATAATAATTGTACAAGAAAGACCCAATTTTTTAGAATAGTACCGCAAAGAAGGATAAATACTTTCCAAACTGAAAATACGATCTTTTTAAAAATATAATCTTTATCCATGCATTAGTATGCAACATGCATTTCACTCTTCCATTCTAAGCCATTAAAGAGAAGGAAGAAAAAAACGGTCTTCATACTTTTCAGACATACATAAAAGAACAATTGCAGAATTCCCCAAAGGCCCTGAATGGTAAATGATTTGGAGAGGGGAAATGGTTAAACAGCCTAAAGGAACTATAAACGTATTTATAAAATATCTCCTGCTGTTGTAGAATTAGAACAGCATAAAATTACATTTTTATCTTTAACAAGATGAAACGTGATTAAATAAATTAAGTGATAGAAGTGAAGTAAATTAGTTAAAATGATAGGAATATAACAGAATTGAGGGGAATTGACAGGAGATAGAGAATAACTACTTGTCGATGGAGATTTATTATTTGGATTTGCAACTTAATTAGTTTTGTAGATTGAAATGAATTCCAGTTGAAGAATAAAGATAATATTCAACTGTTTATGTGAAGTGATTGAATCAGAACGACTGAATTGTTTTGTTAAGAATTTAGAAGCTGAACCTAATTTAGATTTGAAGCATTACGTGGGATTCAAGAGATAACGACCTTATTTATCTTTCATTGATTAATAAAGCATTTTAGCTCACTCTTTCGGACTTTTACTAATTTTTTACTCGTATTTTAGATTAGGATATGGCGATAGAAGTGAACAATGAGGAGCAAGGTTTTCAAATTAATACTTAAAAATGTGTTTCACAATAATTTACGATAGGTTTAATCAAATTTAGAAAAGGAGGATAAGAATATAAATATGATTTAAATTCAGGGTTAAGATGAAATTGAAAAACTATACGATTTGTCAAAATATCTAAATAACTTAAAATTATTATTTTCTAAAAATAATATTCATAAAATGTAAAGATTAATTATTAGCAAGACTATTACTAGCAGGTCCACCATGAGGTATGTTTCCATTATAACCGATATAATAATCCTTAAGACGAGATGAATAAGAAGTTAAAAATTTTTAAAAGAATTATGGAACTATTAA
>BMAW01051163.1:0-20810 GCA_019974015.1 Nephila pilipes | reverse complement strand
AAAGTCAAAGTATTTGATTCAAGTGACATTCGTGAGGGATTCCTGAAGTACAAAAAACTTGTGCAACTTCTCAATTTTTAGTTGTGGATGAGCTTTGAAACCTCCTCAGAGATTAGAAATTCAAGATTTTTCTTTTGGAGCAAGTATTCAGTTTTTATTAACATTAAAATCTTAAATTTAGGATAATGTCTCAAACTGCCTTTCCCCCTTTCTCTAACTTCTCCATCAACCAACAGAATAACTTTTTGACTTTTGGCAACATTCCAATAAGGGAGTGTTTTCGAGCGTATTATTGCTGTATGTGTATCGCACATGTATCTGTGTTTATATTTCGATCTTAGTGTAATGTGTGTGTTATGTAATATTAACTAAATGTTTTGAAAATGATAATCATTAATCGTCAGTCATTTTAACCTGGATTTTTTTTCTGTCACGAACATACGAATACTTTATTTCTTTATAAACAGCCCACCCAGGAAAAATACTGGTAAGAGTTTTGCTTGCCTTTATGAATGAAGAAATTCTCTCCGAACAGTTTTTAGTTATATGTTTTGACGTAGTGACAGAATTACAGATTGAGTCCGTTTGCACTTTTTCATTACAAAGCTTTTCTTCTTAGAATTATTAAGGTGTGTGAGATGATTATGTGTCCAAAGCTAAAGTAGGTTACTTCGGCAGTTGCATTCTATATCGAAAGAACTAGCATAAGATGATCAGACGTCCCGCTTTTAGCAGGACAGTCAAGATTTTTAACAATTTATCCTCGTCCCGAGGAGTTTTAAGAAAGTTCCGATTTTTAGAAATAATGCCTGACAAGCAAGTGAATGGTTTGAGAATTGGAAGAGAATATACGGTTTTTGGCTACCATGTAGCTATTTCACCAGGTTATGTGCTTTATATTATTTTTGTAAATTTATATTGTTAAACTTTAATAATAAAATATGATTGTTGATAACTGATTATCAGGAACTGCTTATCAAAGTTCGCATTGATCAGTTGCTAGAATATGACCACTAATGTCTGGACTTAATGAAAAGTGGCATTTTTCGGCGTTGGCAGCGACGAAAATATTTTGTAACTGTAAAATAGAGAGAGAACACTTTGTACACTTCCACAGATTTTATTCTTATGGCGACATGTTTCTCTAGATATCTAGCATCATTTGGAACATTTTTGCAAAAGGATTACATTTTATACAAAAATTGGAACTGGAAGGGAATTTCAGAGAGAAGAAGGGTCAGAGTATAAGGAATTTGTTGGTAGTCCACGAAGTAACGCCTTCGCATATTTAGTTTTGTAACTGTCTCTCATGCGATACACATCGCACTGCGTGCTAGTTAAACAAAGGATGTCAACAAATACGCTATTCAGATGATTTATGTTTGTAATTAATTTAGGTACCAAAGGTAGGTATTTTATAGGTACCAAATATTTAATCAAGACCTCCTTACCCCCGTCAATGGTGTCCCTCTTTTCGAATGTTAAAATCTTGTTACCGTAAACTAGCCACACACAAATTATAGACTTCTAGAAACTTGTAGATCTCATGTCCCCTGCATTTGAAGAAGTTACGTGGTGGAAAGTTTCAGGTCTGTAAGCCCAGAACTTGTAGCTGAGTTCTTGCGTTGCTAGTTCATCATGTAAGATACTTATTTGTCCAGATATTTAGCAATAGTGGATATCGAATCCCTATCTCTGTAACTGGTAAAAGGTGTGAAAGTTGATACATAATCTGTCTAAATTTTCTAGACATCCGTACTGTCAATTTAAAGGCAGAATTTATGAAAAATATTGAGAGCTAATGAACTTGAGTGCACAGGATAGGTTTCAGAAGCATAAATGGTACAAGTCTCCATCTAGTGACGTGTCAAACTCCCTTAGACCTATCCGTATGAATTCCTATATTATCTGAAAAACTGTCAGCGAAAAATTAAGAAATTGGAATAAGACGATTTCATTTATTGAAAAACCAATACACTAGCATTTATCAGTTGATTCTTTTCTTCTTTTTTCATTTGGAATAATTTCGTTCCCTTCCAACTAAAACTGTCATTTATAACATAAAGTTAGATGCTTGTCGACAAATGTATCCTAACTCTAAAAATAATTTTTTCTTCCAGGTGACCAAGAGGGTATGCATCATCCTGGTTTTCTTTATCGTCTGCTGGTCACCGATGCAGGTGGCCACCCTCTACTCGAAAGTTTGGCTCTCGGGAACTCAGGAGGAAGAGGTGAGGATTTGAAATGCGTTGCTTTTTGCATTTTGAAAGTCAAATCACATTTTTGATTTGAATCTAAGAAGAATAGCACAAAGGTCAAAACAGATGTATTTAAATGTGACAAAGGATAAAGAAGGAAGAAAACGTTGATTGATTGATTGGTTTTAATTGACGTGGCACTAAGAGTTTTAACATCGGTCAAGTGATAAGTAATAATCTGAGCTGGCACCTTTATCTTCTAATTTCTCTACTTCTTCAACGAGAGGACTTTGAGCCTCGATAGATTTAATGTGCATCATCCCTGCCCAGCTACACTACGCGGATGCAAAGGTAGTAAAGAAGAAAGGCTATTTGAACGAAATTAAGTTACTTTAATCAGTAATTTATACAGTTATGACATATTTGTTTTAAATAAGTTCAAAACTATAAATATTTCTCTATTATGCAATACATTATATTTACAAATTTACTTCGTGCGCTATTCTTCAGCGAAATCACAATTTTATCTTGCTCAGTCAGTTGTATTATTTTGAAGTAATTGCGATACCAACAGAAATACGTATTGGAGTAGATTTGATAATTGAAGCAAATGAATGAAATATATTCACTATTCAAATATTCGACACCGTTATTATTTTTGTACGGCTAATGACTATATTTTAAGGCCACGAGTTTTTTTTTATTCTAATTCAATGTGCAATCAGAGGAAGGGAGAAATGTTGCATATGCAAATCATGTAATTACTCCAAATATCTAGTAAGAGTACATTGGTTTAAGACTTTTGTTTATCAGAATAGAGCAGTTGTAACATCTAATTAAGCACGTACGATGGGGTACATCCAAGTCAAAATATCTGGGGCTGACGTCTCTGTAGTTCCTCTGAACATGGCATCAAAGCATCGTCCACCTGCTTCTATTTAACTTTTAGCAGCAAAACGAAACCTCCAGTTCAACTCACGGACGGTGTCTGTTGCCCCTTGATCTTGGACTTCGAAGTGTTCCGATGGTCATTTATTATTACTGTAGTCTCGCAACCAATAATTGGGGCAGATTTCCGTAGCAACTATGGACTGCTAGTCGATATTCGGGGCGAATGCTTGGTGGACTCCTTGACAAAGTGGCAGACACAGAGAACAGTGTAATAAGTAAATAATTCCAGAGTCAAGGCAGTTTAACTGCAACACAAAGTTTCATCGACTGCTCGCTGAGTTCCCTTCTCTCGTTGAGACTGTTTCAACACCAAGGCAATTGAAGCATGATGTTAAGCACTCAATACTTATAAAAGATGAACTCCAGTTTTCTCCAAGTCAAGACGACTACATCCAGACATGTTAAAAGCAGCAAAACATGAGTTACAGTATCTCGTGGAAAAAGAAATCTGCAAACTATCGAGCAGTTGTTGTGCATCTCCACTTCACATGGTTCCTAAATATAATGGAAAATGGCACCCATGTGGATATTTTATGAAACTAAATGCTGCAACAGTTCCTGATCGGTGTCATGTGCCTTATATTCAGAATTGTTTGCAAATCTTAGAGAAGAAAAGATTTTTTTCGTCTCTAGATTTAGCAAAAGCATACCACCAGATTCCGGTACAGGATGAAGGTATTCCGAAAACCGCTGTCACAATACCTTTTGGACTTTTTGAGTTCTACATCCCCTTCGGTCTTTCAAACGATGCTACCACGTTCCAAAGTTTCATTCATTTTGTTTTAAGAGGAATGGACTTTCGTGTGCCATATTTCGATGATGTTCTAGTTACATCTGACGATGAGGATCAACATTTACACCATCTTAAACAAATGTTCCAACGTTTTGAGGAATGCTGAGAGGTACTGAATGCCTCCAAAAGTGTTGTTGGAGAAACTTCGGTAAAAATTTCTTGGACATATTGTGACTGCAGAAGGCATTTCTCCAATACCAGAGAAAATCGCGGCAATTACAAATTTTCTTAAACCAGAGACTGTGAAGGATCTTCATAGTTTTCTTGCAACCTATAATACTTACAGACGATTTATAGCATAACAGCGTTGCATAGCAGCTTTAAACAATTATTCATACCATAGCAGCATATTTTTTGAAGGAAGTCAGAAGAAATGACTGGACATTCATCTTATGGTCAGACGACTCTACTGCTGCATTTGAGAAGTGAAAAAAAGATCTGGCAGAGGCAGGTCTTGAACAATCCTGATTTAAATGCATTACATGCGATCGTGGTAGATGCATCGCTCATAGCAATAGGTTCTACACTCCATCATCAGGCATCTACAGGATAGCAACCTCTTGCTTTCTTCTCGAAGAATCTCTCTCGATCAGAGCGGAGATACAGTGCGTATGATAAAGAACTATTGGCAACTTGCAAGACTATCAGATACTACCTGAATATGGTGGAAGGTTGAAGTTTCACTTTATTTATGGACTGCAAGCCTCTGATATTTGCAATTAAGCAGAAAGCGGATAAATGCTCTCAGCGACAGCTTCGACTATAGGATCTAATTATTTAATTCCCAACTGACATTCGATACTTAAAAGAATCGGAAAATATAGTGTCTGACTCTTTGTCTCGCATTGATATTTCAACTATCAACGCACCATGTGCTGTTGATTTCAAAAAGATGGTTAAGGAGAGGAGAGGGATTCCCAATTGCTGGACATTTTAGCTGGTTCTTGTTCACTTCTCTAGTACAACGACCTCCCCTGATAAGAAAGCCTCCCAGTCACTCTCCATTGTGACCTGTCAATGAATCGCCTTCGTCCATTTGTGCCAGAATTTTTCAGAAGGGAAATCTTTAACAATTTGCATATACTCTCGCACCTAGGAATAAGAGCATTCCAGAAGTTGGTATTACATGCTACCATCAATGAGACAAGATGTTATTCTATGGGCTCATACATGCTTAGAGTGCCAACGTACAAAAATATCTAGGAATACAAGAAACAAGATTGGAAAAAACGAGCCACTAAGCTCTCGATTCGAGCACGTACACATAGATCTTGTGGGACCCCTACCTCCATCAAAGGGCTTTCGTTACTGCTTTACCTGTGTGGATCAGTTTACCAAATAGCCAGAAACATTTCCACTGGTAAGGAGGGTAGCAGAGGCCATGGCCAAGGTATTCTACACTAGTTGGATCTCCAAATTCAATGCACCCTTCATATTAACTACAGATCAAGGAACGAAGTTCGAGTCATTTCTATTCGAGGCTGTATCGAGGTTCTTAGACACAGAGAAGTGACACGTAACTCCATATCATCCGGCCGTGAAACGGTCAACCCTAGAGTTTTAATAGGCAGTTAAAAGAGGCTATAATGGAACATGGTAGTGCTCAGTGACCCGCAGTATTGTCCACCGTACTCTTGATATTCCGTGCAATTTGGAAATGGAGGGCCTAAAAGCCCCAACTGTGAAGATAATTTATGGAGCTTCCATAAGGATCCCCGACGAGTTTCTATGCCCAATTAAACAAAACGCAGATCCTGCTACTTTTGTGAGGAGACAGAGAGTCAAAGCAGCGTCTCTCTCCTCCTCCGAATCCACATCACGGACAAAATATAATTTTCATGAACAAGGATTTGAGCACATGCAGCCATATTTTTCTGTGGACAGACTTCCTGAAAAAAGGTTTGCAACCTCCATACAAGGATCCTATAAATTTTTACCGTACCAAAAGAATGTTCCGGACCTTGATGCATGGAAAAGAAGTTACAGTGAGTGTCGATCGACTGAAGCCTGCCCAAAGAGTTGGTGGACATCCCAACTGAGTGCACAGGAAGGAAAAGGTGTTCCCTCAACCAGAAGAAGCCCCGGGCGTGGGACAAGAAAAGCCGACAAAAAGTTCTAGCTGGCACGAAACCACAACACGTTCCAAACTAGAGTCTGATTCAACCCCAAGTATAGTTAAAGTTATCACTATAGCTACCTTTATGGTTTCAACATCTCCAGGATACGTCAATATTTCTGGTTTACTTCAACTGTGCTCTGAATCCGTTACTGTATGCTGTTCTCAGTAGGGATTTCCTGCGAAGTCTCTGTAATGTTTTCAAATGTAAGGTCACAAGACAACTTAGAAGACCAAGTAAGTACATAACTATGAATTTATATTAATGATAATGTCACGAACGTTGTTCTGAAAATTGAAACTTTTTTTGTTTCGTAATTCACTTTGAGTTGCACTGCAAGCGCATTTCCTTTCTTTTGATAACGCATTTTTCTTGGAATAGTAGTTTCATGAAGGGGGCGACTTGACTCTTCGCACAAACAAACGATACCGAAATAGTAACCTTTTTCCGTTTTTCGAAGAAATATCACAGCACAAGAAGCATTTTTGCTCACATCACAAAAAAAAAAAAAAAAAAAAAAAAAAAAAAAATGTAAACTCAGTGCCTGAATTTTGTCAATATTTAAACTTGAAATAATTTTCACATTTACTAAACAATCTATATCAATCAACCCGGAAGAAAATTATCTCTGATAGTCATAAGACAGGACTATGTCCCACTCAATTTTCAAGTTTCAACTTCTTTGGATAAGGAACTTGGGAATCAATGATGCGGGACTTAAAATACTAAGTACATGCAAAGTTTTGTGAATTATACTCAAAACGCTTCTTCTTGTCGAGGTGTGAGCATTTTAATTCCACTGTATCGCAGAAAATATTAATTCCATCTTTATTCCCCAATAGTCCTAAAATAGTAATGATGTCAAGTAGATGTAGACCAATTTTCAATGACGTATGTTCCCACCCTTTTAAGTCAAAGCAGGTAGTAGCCAATATGTGCTTAGACTATTCTATAAATGTATACAAGTTATCTTCATTAGAAATCGAAGTGACACAATTATCAACCTAACAATATTTCGTTGATCTGAATATAGTTTCTGGAAAATCAACGCAAATTTTTTTAGGTGATAATTCATTAGAGATAATATAAGGAACTGCAATATAAAGCTAATACTAAACGCTAGTGACTATAGGTTTTGCTACTTTTTCCCTAAAAATTATTCCACCAAAGGAATCTTATAAATTCACAATCGGGTTTGAATATCGATATCTGAAGAAATGTTTTCTTACGTCAGACACAATGTCAATTTCTTCTTTTCGGAATCTTAGTAAGATGGGGAGTATTTCTTAGAGAAAGTTTGGATCTTTATCCAAGCAATCGTTTAAGGATAATGAATTCTTACCTTGACAACTAGCTTCAAACATGGGGCGAACTTTCGTTGTAGTTAATTCTTTAAATACACCTGTGTGTGGTAGATAATGACTCATGGAAAAAAAGTCTTCAGTAACTCCATCTTTGATCCATTGATTAAACACAGCTTCACAATCATCAAACTGATTCTTCTGAAGCAATTCCATAATAGTTGTTTTCAAACGTTCTTTGCAGATGTCTTCAATTGAATTTAAAACGATATGGTCAGAGACCCCTCAGACCAAACCGATATGGTCAGAGTCCATGAGACTTATGGCAAATGAACTTCATACCTACTCTTATTATTACAGTCCCTTCCTTAAAATGATTTAAATTTGCAATTTCCATTTCTTTTCTTGACAGGATTTCGAATGCCTAATGAGTCCAGTTTCCAGAAATTTTCCATACCAGATGTACTTACAAAAAAGATATCGATGACATTGCAGACGTTACATTTCTATCCGAATAATTTTTTCCTTCTATTTCTCCCATTAAGAGCCATCCAAGTTTACTTTCGATTGCAACTTACGATTCAATTTACTTATGATTCAAACTTTTAATTTTCTAGCTTACGATATTAAAATAAGGATATCCACCAATAAATAAAGAAATGATTTCGTTTCCTAAAACACCATAATCAACATCACATAAAGCCATTCCTTCAATTTTTAATACATTAATTATATCAATAGGAGCAAATTCCAGGGGAGCACTCGATACTTCACCAATTTCTAAAACTTTCATTATCATCTCATCCTTATCAAGAATCTCTCTTTTTTTTACTTGGACTCAAGCACATTATATTCGAGTTGGAACCTTTGAGCCCAAAGTATGATTAAATAGTCACTTTATTCAAAGACAATTGTCTTGAAAGGCTCTTTTTAATAAAAGATCATTGACTACATGCATCATATAGGGAGCTATTCACTTTACTCGATAATTTTTCAACCACTGTAGCGCAAGCAGTTTGGAATAAAAAAAATTTCTTCATTATTCACATGATTGGAAACTGTACAGTTAATATTATTTTACTCAACGCTAAAATGTTTTGATGCTGTGTTTTAGTTACATGTTTTGCTGCCATATTATCAGTTTTAGAGGATTTCATATGTTCCGTTTTCTTATTTTCCACTTGAAAACAAAGTGCAAAATAATATGTTAATTCCCTTTAAAAATAACTATTGAAATAGCACTGCGGTCGCCTATCAAATTGTGTTTACACCCTTAGATAAATTAGTTGTGAAGTGGTGCAACGATCGCCCCTTCAAAATGTTTGCTTATTTCTATGTGGGGGAGTTCTTGCGTAACCGTTAGAGAAGTAGAAGAGACGCTTAAGCGTCACTCCCGAAATAAAGCTTATTAATGTTTGAAATAGTTTATTTAGTTAATTACAGTCCACTTCTATTGGTTTTGAGAGTAGCAATAGTACTGGATTAATATTATGCATCCCGGACAAAATATGCAAAAAAAAACAAATTATTCTCATCATGGCCTTTTAAATGATGTTTGGATGTCCTTCAAAGAAAACATAAACCGGGACGCTTACAAAATTGTTTCCTTTCAGTTACATTTAATATATTATAATTTGTGCTCTTATGTCGTTTATTCTGACAGAATACGCATGAATCCTCTGCCGATGTTAATACTTCTGTTACGAAGGCTACGTGTGGCGTGAAAGGCTTCCTCGAAAAGCTGGTGTTTTTACTTCCTTTATATTTATCATTAAACTTTTTCATTCGTTTTTTCTGATAACTATTTGTGGTTTTAGCTCTACTGGTTTTAAATCTTATATATGTATCTAAAATGCTTTCAAGTGTGATTTAATTTCCTTCCGCAGGAAGTTTACATGAGTCTGAACTATTGTCATAGTGCGAGTTGAATTGGAATAAATCTCAAATGGTCATGAATTTGGTTTACTTGTCTCCCATAAGACATCATCCCACATATCTGGCAAGGATGCATAAGGAATTTGCGTTCGACATATTTTCTGTTGCTTCATACATGGTATATTTTTGTGATTGACTACTTATTTTTAACTATCAATTTGACTGAATCGAATACAGATTTCTGGTATATGTAATAGACTTGTATCGCAGACGATCCTGATTCCTATATTTTGATTATATCTTGATAATGTTAGTTAATCAGCTGGTAATAACGGGTAAGATTAGTCATAATTTTTTAACTTTAAATAAATATAATTTTAAATATTACTCTAGATGCAAGCTACCACACGACGTGGCATAGAGTGATAAAGCTCCCTGATGGTCACCTGAGGTATTTCTTGCAAAATACGCTCCAATTGTAGGGCCAGGTCATCAACATTTCTTGTTAGATGCAGTCGCCTTCCCGTCATATCCTAGACAGGATCAATTAGACAGAGATCTGGCTGGCAAAGGAAGGGTTTGACAAGCTGTAAGACAGCTCATAGCAACAAGTGCCGTCTTTGGTCTGGCATTATCTTGCTGAAAAATAAGGCCAGGGTACTGCAAAAGGAACGGTAGCAAAACGGGTCTCAGAATGTCGTCGACGTACCCCTGTGCTGTAAGTGTGCCTCTACTGACATCCAAAGCAGTCCGGCTATCAAGGGAAATGGCACCCCAGACCATAACTCCAGGTTGAGGGCCTGTGTGACATGCAATAGTGAAAGAATGATTGGTATGCTGCTCTGGACGTCTATAGACATGTCTTCGATGATTGTCAGGACACAGTTAGAAGCGGGACTCTTCGCTAAACACTACACATCTCTAGTCATTATCATTCCAATCTGATCGAGCCATGCACCATTATAATCTGGCTCAACAGTGTGCAGGCGTGAGTCGCAGGGGGCCTAGCGGTCGGTACGAGCATAGATTTCGTTCTATCAACCGTCTATGAATGGTCATAGTAGACACTCACGTGTGGCTCGCACTTGTGATGGTTGATAACGATGAATAAGGTGCTGTGACAACTAATCTGACAATCATTCTGTCCTCTCAATCTGCCGTGGCCCTAAGTTGATCGCTACCAACATGACGCTGAAATCCGCCATTGTCTACCCATTCTAGCCAGCATCATCTAATCACCGCATCGCTTCGACCCATATGAGGAGCGATTCCTCGATTTGCCCTACCTGTTTCTTTCAGTCCAATGATACGTCCTCTTTAAAACTCTGACAGTTGGTCTTAATGAGTTCGAATCCTGCGGCGAGGCATTTTTTTTCATGCATTGAAAACAATCCTAAATCGCAGTGCAACAGAAAATTTGACCATCATATAGAGAATAGCTTCTGATGTACACCTGCTAAGTGCTCAGTTCCGATGCGCTGTAGCTTCCGCTGTTCATTCATTGGACACCAAATTTTAATCATTTGCATGTTCGCTCCAAATGTCATTGCATACGAAATTTCATTGCAATCAGGCAATTCCTTCTTGATTCGTCATTTTTTTTATAGAATGTGTTTCAAGATCCTTTATCGTATACGGTTGTACAAGTTTTCACCAGAATTACTGAAATCATTATTAGAGAGTTTTACAATCGGGCAACTTCTTAGTCCATCGTTGTTGTTTTTTTTAGTTTTAGAGTGTATATGTATTCTCAGTGACACCTAACGCATCTAAACTGCAAATTTAGGTTTCACATTTATCATATAAATTACGTATTCCATTGATATCTGATATATTCTTTTTGGAGATATATTCAATAAATTATCAAATTGCGCTTGAATTAACTTATCCTGATATCCGAAACGTTGCTTCAAAAGTGTAGTGGCTTTTGCATAATTCTTTTCAGTTAAAATAAATCCACTTGTAGCATTCGCGGCGATTCCACCCAATAATTATTTTAAATAGTAGAACCTATCAATATCACTTAATGATGGATTATTATGAGTAGTATTTTTGTACTGATTCATGGAATCTAAATATTTATCCGAATGGCCATAATATTTTGAAAGCATAAGTTTTGATAATTTTACCTTTGCTATTTCTGGAGGAATACGAAATCTATTCTCTTTTGAAGAATTTAAAGTACTTATATTTTCAAAAAAAATTTATTCATTATCCAGTTTCAATTGCTGAATACGTTTCCAGAGTATAGTTTCGCAAAGAATAACTTTATCTTCCTGTACCTTTTCCGAACAATTATCAATTTTTTTTTAGATTTCTTCAAGTCTTAGTTTTCTTTTCTATTTTATAATTTAATTATTTAACAGTAGAATCTTTAATTAATAATAGCTCCACTTCACTTTCAAGTGTCTCTTAGTCAGAATCTAGATCATTAAGATCAGTTTCGATTTTAGCAAAAAACTTAGTTAATTATGCTCTGCATATTGAACGTTTATTTTTAAGTCTTAGAAATTTATCCGTATTCAATTCAGCTCAAATTATGTTTTCAAAAAGAAAACAAGAAATAGTTCAAATATATCAACAATAAAGATATTATTCAGATAATACAGTACAAATTATTGACCCCACTCTTATTTCAAGTATATGGAAAATGAGGTTAATTACCCAAATACTCACCCATAGATTGCAGATAAATAATATGAATTTTTCCTAATAAATTGATTCTTACATGGTAATTCAAAGCGTCCCAAACAATTGCGATGTCACTTTTCATAAACATACAAGGGTGTGTGCTGTTCTGCAGTAGAATTCTGAAATAACAGATGTGAATAACTTTAACTTCTTCACCTCGAGCAGAGAGAGAAAAACTGCACCTTTCAATGAAATAAGATAGAGAGAGAAAGGGACATGGAAACTGCATCATCTACTTCTTTTTCATTATGTTCGATCTAAAAACGGTTGTAATATGCCTAAATGAGCGGTGGGATGCGTGGGTTAAGAAAAAACTTTGGCAATAAGGAGATTTTAATGAGATATGTTTTTTAAACATTTTCTTAAAGATGTCTTTACAAAAAACAACCTCTTTTGGCGTATGGTAACTGGTGAAACTGATTCAAAAGTAATTCTGCAGTATTTTTCTAATTATCTCAAAAAAATAAAAACTGATGTGGTTCTATTTTCTGTCTTCTAATATAGTTCTTATTTCAAATTTTGCAGATACAATGGAGATTACCACTTTGTGCTCTGGAACACATTTAGAAATGAATCTTCAAGAAAATATGGAATGCGTTCATCAACTCTAATGAGCTAACCGGAAAAGTCTTGTGAGCAGGCGCGCAGTAATGCTGAAACTATAGATTCCCAAGATTAAATAACGTCAGATTCTCCACAAATTCGGGTATTACGTTATGTGGCAATTGTAAATACTGTGCATCCTTTAACGTTACGTCGTAAAATATTGGATCGATCAGCTTGTAATTGTATACCAAATGTTAATAGCAAATAGCATTTGATGACGAAAGTCAGTAAAACGTTTAGGAATTTCCAGTGCCCAGTAATGGGTCCTTTGCCTATTGCATATGCCATTCCGTGAAAGGCCTGCCACATTCATCCACACTATATCTGTCAAGAATGTTGACTGGACCTGTATCTAATTCATAACAAAGTTACACCATGCACAGCATCGCTAGGCCTCCTCATCCAGTAAAACCTGTTGAAGCGTTGGTTGGTATGAATGAGTGCCTAATTCGCTTAGAATTTTCCAAACCTCATCCGATTGAACTTGCCATCCTACCTATGCTAGTCTGCCAGATCGAGCTCGACTCGTCACGTAGCCTGTCTCCCTTAAACGTTTTACAACAGTTAAGATGGCTTGATGAGAAAGATGTAGGTCTGCTGGGAAACGTTGCCGGTACAACCTTGCTGCTGATCGCGCCTTGCGTCCACATTGTATACAGCAAATACTTCAAACATCAAACGCAAGTTACGTTAAGGTGATGCGACACTATTTTACACGATCTAACTATTATAAACTCTATTTTTGAAAACAATTAGTACAAGGATGCAAACCTCGGGGTTTGAACCACTGTCCGTTTGATTGGGGATCACAAATGATACCACAGTGTTACAGTGCTGTGTCATGTTTTGCCTGAAAGATAATCGTTTCTTCTTCCGTTCAATTTTCATGACGTCACAGTGTAATAAATAATGAAAAAACAAATGCGCGTTTTAACCGTTAGATTCTCTGCATTAATTTCCACTAAGTGACTTTTTGTTCTAAATCGATGATGCTCTACAACTTTGTAAATCATTATTTTTTTCTATCTCGTTTCGGCTTCGAGGTAGGATACTAACTCCACAGTTTTCCACCAGGTGGTAACTCCAGTGGTGTCATTCAGTAGCGAATGACTACTTTACTATACCTAGACATCACTTTTATGAACATAGCAGCAGCCTTTCCGAAGTTAAGAGGGCGGCAAAGGACTTTAGTTGGCACCTAATATATGCTTCTTATACTTCGTACATGGTTAATTACAATCCTCTGAAAAAAAACATAAAATTATAAAACAATTGTAAAGGAATTGAGCAATTTTAATTATCTAAATATGTCAGATAAAGTGTCGCTCTTATTTATGTCAATTGGTTCATTACAGTTTGTCAATTTGGTCGTTATCACACCTTTTGTGCTTTTTAATTATTTTATGATTACTTACTTTTTTAAAAAAACATTTTTTATATTGCAAAATGCATTAAATTGCAGTAGAAATTCAAAAAAGATAACTGTATGCATGTGACGTATATTAGACATAATGTCCTAATAATATTAATTATTAGATACCTATGATGTTAAAATGTTGTAATCTCTTAATAGTGTAGCAATCAAGTTAAGATGCAATTATAGCGTCTATGACAATAGTGACTTTGATTATTATATAATGTGCGATAGATGTATTCCACCTTGCAATTTGCTTAAATGCTCATTTTTTCGATGATTAACGTTTTCCGAATTTAAACTTATGTTTTGGCTTAAGCCTCGTCCAAAAGAATTAACTTTATATCGGCTAACTCGCAGTAAAAGGTTCCAATCGATAACTTAGACGAAAGACGTTTATTTAATATCGACAACGGAACAGTCATATGGCTACTTCTACATGCTTGAAATATCTTAACAGAACTCAAATCGAACGGTTGACATCATGGCAGTATCTTTCCGAGTACAATTCCGAAAACTCCGTGATCAGGAAGTCACGTATTTCGCGAATATCGCGTACGTGGTAACCTTTATCAGGAGTTTGAATAACTTGAACGTACTAAAAACTTATAGATACACCTTTTTTATTTTAACAAATCATAGAATGGTATGATGTTCTTACATTTAAATACATGTAATGTAGGTTTAATTTTTGGGACTTAAAATACATATAGTTGTAGAAGAAACTGCACAATTGTTATGAACAATTGAAACTGAACAATATGGGTGTGTGTGTTAGGTATGAAGTTTCAATAATATCAATGTTTTGCAATGAATGTCAATGACGTTAGTATATAAGAAATTTATGAGGTTCAGATCTAATAATCACGTTACGATGTAGTAATTACGTCAGGATTCAGTTATCACTTTACACAACGTATGAATCATTTTAGAAAGTATTTGCAGCCTCTATGACAATTTTGTCTCTAAATATTATACTGTGTGCGGTAGAATTAATCCTCCTATTCTGCTTAAATAGTCATTTTTTGATGAACAACTTTTTTCGAAATTAAATTTGTATGTTTAGTTTTTCTCTTTTACTAAACTATATAATGGTATGCTGTTTGTAAATTTAAATTAGTGTAATTTATGTTTAACTTTTGTGATGTAAAATAAATGAAATTGTAGAATAAATTGAATAATTGACTTTATGTTATGTTTGTGCATATTAAACATGCAGTCTGAATTATATCAATGTTAGATGTCTGTGACGTTAATCAAAGATACGTATAAATATTAAGATGTAATAATCATGTTAAGTCATAAGTCATGTTGAGATGCAGTTATAACATGTGTATGATAATTTTGTCTTTGAATATTATATATATATACATATATGGAATTAATTATTCTTCAACCTGTTCTACTTAAAGAGTTATAGTATAGATGAGCAACTTGCAGAATGATATTTATCAGTATAGCTTTTTTCCTTTAGGGAATAATGTAGCTGTATATTTTTCGCAACTTTAAATTCTTGCATTTAGGTTGAATATTTGTTATTTTTTCAAAACATAGCTAAGTTAAAGTTTTAATATTTTAATATTTATTATATGCATTATAATTTTACCTTACTTTTAGATAAATACCAAAGCTTTAAAGGAAACAAAGTAAGTATTTACTTAAGTATTTTAGTTCCTTAATGTAATTCTCCGTTGTCAAAAATTTTCAATTAAATGTTTTCTCATGTTTAGAATCAACATTATTTTGTGTTCACTTAATACATATGTCTGTAATAAAAAAAAACTTTTTTGCTTGAGTTTTTATGCTTGCTTAAAATAATAAAAAAACAATTAGTAATTCAGTAATTATATTAAAATTAAATAATATAAAACTATACATGCTTAGGTCTATTTTTCCTTTGATGTATCACAATAACACATCACAAGTTTTTTATTATGTCAACATCATCATTGAATTTTTACAGGAACACACTTTCCTATGCAAAAGTATTTAAGAACTCTCTTTTCTGATGAACTTGTCGTAAAAAGTGAGAAATAACTGCTTAAGAATATAAGGTTTATGTTACTACTAAATTAGGAATTGTTTCTATGACTTATTTTGAATGACCTTTTGAATCTGTTCACACACAAGAAACGCTATCATCTGTTTTATAAAAAAATAATCTCTCTGTTCCTTGTTATAGAAAACATTGTTTAAATGGTTATTTTGATTCTTATTACAAGAAGTCTATCACTATTAATAAAGCACCGAGAGTTTATTCTAAATTTGATGCACTTCGTCTGAAGAATTTAAGTGACCAATTATGAATCGCATTTGGATATCTTACTGTTGATTCCTTTTATGACTTTCCAAAATAGAAAGTACCTCTTCATTTAAAGTCTATTCGATATTTGTTGCCACAGAGAAATAGTATCATTTTCCCATGTTTGATTCAATCAGATAATATTTGAAAATACTTGAGAATTATTTACTTTTTGAAAATATTGTTCAGATTTGCAAATTTCAAATGACATTTACCATTTGTACTTTTATAAATTCATGACAGCGTTCAAAAATATAAATTTCTTTACATATCGTATCTATTTTATCATAATGAATGAAATTACAAATTAATACGAAATAAAACATGTACTCTAATCATTCGCATTTTTAATACTTTAAGTAATAATAAATACCTAAGTTTAATTTGTTATTTTAAGATAAGATAAAAGGCTTATTAAGCAAGTGATTTATTTTTCAATTCTTTTTGTTTCATTGATAATATAACTTACTTATAATTAAATTCTTCTGGGAAATAACTGTATCAGTAAAAATCAATTTTTATCTCTTTTCGAAAAGCAACAAATTTCAAGAGCACTGGTATTTATATAATTCTAAGAAAAGTCTTAAAGGAGAATTAGATACTATCATACTGTTTTAATAATCTGATAATATTCTGATAAAATTATTTCTGTTTCTATTAAAATTATTTCTGTTCTGTCTCTCTTTCTCCACTTATGATACAATTAAAATAACATAGATTCGCGAATTTTAATGAACAGCGGAAGCGAAATTATATGCTTAGATCTCACGCTTATTGAATTAAAAATAAACATTAGAATTTCATATCATAGAGTGAAATTATTTCTATGTTTTTTGTAAGAAAAATAATTTCTTTATTTTTTATATCGTAAAAATTGGGAAGAAGAAAATAATAAGCAAAAATTATCGAATCATAGCTACAGCTGTTTTGTGAATATTAAAATCATTATAATAAAAATTTAAAAGTATTTATTTTACTATACACAAATGAAAACATACAAATGAGGACATATTTTCCTACAAGAAAACTTTGAGCTTAAGTAAACGTGTTCATTACAGTTAGTATCATTAGAATCTGTTTTGGGAATAAAAAATAAACTAAAATTAGAAAGAGAGTAGAGTTCTTAAAGTCTTCTTTGGGCATTTAGTCAACAATTTTCAAAAATTAGAGATTGCCTAAGAAACTGCATTTTAAGTACCTATAGCCTTTTATTCTGTAATATTTCCCCCTTTAAGCAATTGATTTGAGACTCAAAATTTAAAAAAAAAATATTTCAGCTAGCAAAATATTTCATAAGTTACAATAAAAATGATACCAATTAAAATATCAGAGGAAATTTCAAAAGAAAATTATACATGGCGTACAATTAATAATATATATGACATACAATTAATAAAAAAATTAAAATTAATAGAAAAGAAATCGAAAGAAATAATAAAATTAAAAATCTGAATATATGTATTAATATGACGCGTACCAAAAATAAGGATTCGAATGTCACAAATTTCAGGCATCGCAATAAGCAATCATCCCACCTGATTTGTGGTTGTGGGAAAGGGTCTATGAAAAGTTTTGAATTATATATTTTCAAAAATCTTCTTTCTCAATGAAAGATCATCAATGTGAGATAGACTCAAGTATTCGAGAATACATAATAGAAATGAAACTGTGTCCATTCCTGCAAAAGGTTCATTAAATTTTCATAGGTGTTCATAGGATATCTAATGGAAAAATATAACTACGCGAAATGGATAATTAATTTTAATAACAATTATTAAAATCCGGGTGCTAAAACTGAGAACCAAATGGAAATAAATTCAAAGAGAAAAGACAAATATCGAATTTCGATTTCAATCCCGAGTTTTCCGCTAAAGTAAAGCTTTACCAACAAATTATTAAATACCTGTTTATACAAAATCACGCTGATACTGGTCTTGAATACAGCGTCGAGCTTTATAAAAGTGCTCTGAAATTATATTGAAAATTAATTGTGCTCGAATCTTAGAAAAAAAGGCTACTTTATTAAAGTGACTGTGTGTAACATTGGTACTCTAGGGAAGAATAAAATTGAATGGATATAGACAAAAAGAAGAATCGGAAAGAATGCCATTGCTTTCATTTTTTTCCTGTTCATTCAAGGATGGGAAAAAAGAAACAATTCTTCACAGTCTTGCATGAAACATTTAACGTCGTATGTATCAAAGCCAGAAAATTGACATTGAGTGTAATTTCCGAGATCTATCAAAAGAAAATAAAGTGAAGAGTTGAAAGGATCAACATATATGTTATGATTTAATATTGGGATCATTGCAGTAAGGTGGGGGTCAGAAGTAGGATTTTTTTTTCGACTCGTCATCGGACATTTTATCTTCACTGCTTAAAGATGGAGAGTTTAAAGCTTGCAATTTACATTTGAATTCGATGAAGATCGGAAAAGTTTTTTAAGGAGATTTTTCTTTTTTTTTTATGTACCGTTAGTATCTTGTCTTAACACATTTAAAACACAAAATAAGAACGCAAACTACACAAACTAAATCATTCAGAGAAAAAGAATCTGATAATTTATTATTTTCGATTTTCAATATATAAATCAGTTGGAAATTAGGAAACAATTTTTGCATTTTTTTCTTGTATTATGATCAAATGCATCGTTAAATAATACAATGTTTAATCTACTTAATTGCTATAATACTTCATTTTGAAGAAAATTTGAAACAACTTGAATATTATTAAGGATGATCATCTTCATTTAGTTCTGTCAATGAATGAAAAATAAGTAAAGGAGGTTATTTATCACTCTTTGTAGCAGTGATGTCTCCAAGTCTTGAACAGTCACAACAAAAAAAAAGTGTGCAATGATCGTCTTTTATAATTTCATTTAAAATTGATTTTTCAAAAAAACATTTGAACAATCACAACGGAACAGAGCCACAACATCAGATATAAATTTTCGTAGCTTGCTAGTAATATAAGTTCCATCTGTCCTTATGTTCTAGATTAAAACTACCGTCAAAACTTTGAGAAGAAGGGAAGTATCCATGTTTTTAACAGCAGAGAATTCCACAATCTCCACTAACCTGATCGTAATGCGTTTTTCAGTTCGCGTCTTATATTTTAAATACGTCGGTTGGTCATTTATTGGGTCGAGATCCCATGTAAAGGTTAACCTAAGTGTATTGGATTGAACCTTGAAGAAGAAAAGTAGTTCATTAAATGACAAAAGAAAAAAGAACCGGACACGTATTTCTGTGTGCTTACAGTTCGAGATCATAAATGCTAATTTGTGTTGAGGTGAAACTGCTGTAGAGCAGAAGGACATTTCCCCACAACAGCATTTTGGTTTCGCGCAGTATCAAACTTTAAATGAAATTTAAGGAATTGGTCCACAAAGAAATATTCAAACTTTGATATTTTGATGAAGTCATAAAGCAATTTGACATTACTGTACTTTAATATCTTTTATTTCAAATAAATCAGCATTGCGAGGTGTTATTGATTAGGGGAGGCCAACCTTTTGTATACTCTACGCCAGACAAGTTCAACTGAGCTAAATAACTCGAGCTTATTTTATACCGTCTTACTTTCACTGATAGGGGTTGGTGATAGGAAGTATGAATTGAATCTATCTCGCTTAGGAAAGTAAAATGAACCACTTAATCACGAAGTTAAATGGATTATTTTTCGCCATTTTAATGAAGCACCAATCTGGTGATTGGTGCTTCATTAAAATGATTATCTGCTAGGAATGATTATCTGCACGAGAGGGGGTCATTTCCTAATAGATCGTAACAGAAAGTATTGTTTGGTGAAAAATGAATACAGTTGTTAGCAATGAGGGCGAGATCCGCTTGGAACTGGGTTCGTCAATTCTCTCTGCTGGCTAAAAAGAGTGCTGGATATATTAATAATCTTTTTGATAGAAGTATGTTTATAGACATAATTAATTTTTTAAATGATTTAATTTATTAGTACGGGGCATTATAACAATATCTATTACAGAATGTAAACATTACTTACCATTAATGAATTTTTTGAGTTGATTTGGATTTCGCCAGTCTTCTATTGTTTAGAGTTAAATTTGAAACTGAGAGCAGCAGAGAATTCTTACAATTTGAATCGGTTATTCATGACCTTTGCTTAGCTTTCAATCAATTTAATCGATGAAAATGCTCTCTTCCATTTGTAAATCGTTTTAAAGCGACATATATTATGTTCTTTTCAAATTATCTTAGCTCTGAGTAACGCTCACATAAATCACTGTGTGACGTTTATTTTTAAGAAGGAATTTGTTTTTAAATCACTCAGTTCTATTTTTTCATTCTACTGGGCATTTACATCATAATATGTTCACTTAGTCAAAATGGGCTTATAAATGCAAACATGTCGTTTTCTTCATTAGCAAAATCATGAAAACGACTTTCAAATGTCTCTTGAAATATCTTAATCTTTTTTCGATGTGTTTGATCAAATTGTTTTATTCTTTGGATATTTACTCTCATCTTTCAAGCATGGTTCTTGACTCAAATCCTTCATTTTCTGAGAGATGAACAATTTTAATTTCA
>BMAW01051160.1:43071-123018 GCA_019974015.1 Nephila pilipes | reverse complement strand
CAGCAATGAGTTATTCCATTTTGATGAATCATCTGTAGTGGACTTATGCCATCAATTAAAGAACCGGAAAGCAAAGACGCTGAATGTATCTTTTGTAACGGGAAATGTTTCGAAGATCAACTAGAAAAAATTTGTATTAAATGCTTTAGCTGTTTTCTGTGGGCTCACCTTAAATGTACTGGAGCAGAGAAATACTATTATATTTGATTAAATAAATTCAAAACAGATATGACTTTCACGTTTTCTAAAAAAATTTGGCTTTTATAGTTAAAATAACTTCGTTTTATGAAGTATTAATTAGTTTTCTAATATTTTAATATTCCATATATCATTTTTAAGTACAAATTTATAACAATAAAATAATTATTAATCTTTTTGAGAAGAGATAATTCCTTAAAATTTATTTATAGTATATATCTATGACGATTTTGGAGATTTTTTTTTTATCAAAAACCAGTAAATTTATTTTTAGAAATGTAAATGGTATTCCATAATAACCGACTCTTATAATTTAATAATTTATCACTTCCTTTCATTTTAAAGTCGGAGAAGTTCCCTATTTTCCATTTCTTGATGTCTCATAGATTATTTCAATTCTTATATTTAATTGAATAATAATTATAAAAAAAGCGCACCTTAGGTGGCTAAATCTGTTCTTTGCAAAACTTTGTATAGAACTTTTTTTATAATTTGTTATTTTTTATTTTATTTCAACATTTTTTTGTCTTTTTAAATATTTTATTAATTACTCTTTCGTAATTTTTCTGCATATATATATATATATATATATATATATATACGAATAATCTTTTTAAAATAGTCGCTAATAAATTCTTATATATAAAACTAGGACATCAACTTTTGTTTCCATGTTTAGTTTTCCAATATAAAATCTATAATTATTTTAAATATATTTAATACTTCATTAGCCATTTGTTATTTATTATTAAATTTTAATTTTTTGTAATTTTACTTAGAATAAAATCATAAATTATTTTGTCCTCCCTCCCACCCTTTCTCTGTCTACATACAAATAAATTGAGGAGCATTCCTGTATTTGTGGGTCAGTATTATCCAACTCTACCTTGTTTGATGGTTGTGAGTGGATAGGAGGAGCTTAGCCCATATCAAGTGAGAACTTGTCACTGATTGGGATGATGGGTTAAAGCGTATCTTGGCAATCGATTCATCTCACTGTCAGAGATCTCTGAATAGCTAATGAAGGGTGATTATCATACGCAGAATCAGAATATAAGGAAAAGAGGATGCTTAGATTATTTAAACTGATTATGGTATGTTATTGCATTAAAATTGAAATCTAGAATGTTCTACTGTTTTCTAATTCTGTTGGTATGAATCTAGTTAGGAGTTAAACATTAGTAGAAATTTATCATAAGAATACATCGAATAATATTTATGGGGCAAAATTTATTCTGATTCTGAATTATATTATTTCTAAATAAATTTCATCAGAATATCTTTTTGCATTGATGTGAACCTAGAGATTAGTATCAAATTCCGAGGAATATTTATTAAATATAGTTGTTCGAATGCTTAAAAAATGTTTACAATGTTCCAAGAATTTAAGAACTTATTTTATCATAAAGTACTTTCAGAACAAAGGTCAAATTAAACAATACGATCACAATAAGTAGATTTAAATACAATGGATGACTGAAAGAAAAATTGCTACATTAAAGTAAGTGCCTATCCCCAAATCACCGTTTTCGTGAAAATGTTCGAAATTTTTTTTATTACTTTTGATTAAAACCCATAAATCTACGATTTCAAAAATGGTTTACATTTGTATCTAGAAACAAAGAACTAGAAACAAAAAAAACTATAAAACTAGAAAGGTAACTAGAAACAAAGTTAAAGCCCAGATTTTAAACCGGAAGTTCAATTTCATGCGACCGGAAGTGGAATTTTTCAAGATCGAAACTAAGCCATATAAATGTAAACATTACATTTAAACAGCTGTTTCTTTATTTTTAAACAATTTGCTTTTTTAAATATGTAATCCAGTTTTATTTATTTATTTATTATAGTTGTAGGTTCATTTGGCAACTATTTCGCTTAATTTTGATTTATAGATTTGCATTTTCAGGAAAACTGAGATCTTAATTTTGTTTTATTACGAAATTTCTCATTTCTTAAAATGCATTTCATACATTCAAATCAAATTTTACCACTTTGATTTGTAAATTTTTAGGTATGTTGTGAACCTCAAATATAGGTTTTAAGTATATAACTGTTTATTTTGGAGCTATTTTTATTTAAAAAAGAATTATATTCTTTTGTAAAATCATGTTGTGCTTATAAGTTTTAGTATAACTCAGTAAGTTTAAGTGATCACTGCATTTTTCTACCTCACAACACAGATATATATATTGAAACAAAAACTGAAATATAATATAATTGAAATTTGGGTTAAAACCTTAGCGTAAATGTCAATTTTTACTAAATTTTAACCAAATATGGCAAAAATTTGAAAAATAAAAAAATTTACATGAAAATGACTTTTGAATTTACTATTTTATGGATCATTGTAATTAAAAACACAAGCGTTTAGCCAAAAATTCTTTTTCTTTTTTTTTTGAAAAAAAAGTGCTCCCAAGGTAGGCCCATGCCTCAAAAATATAATTATTTTTTTCGTTCTAAGATATTATACCTACTTTTAACACATGGACCAATACGTCCCGAGACTAACATTGAAAACAACATTTTTGTTGCAAAAATTTTTTTTATTCATCAACATAACACCTTTTGTTAATCACCTTTTAGAGTGATACAATCGTTCCAATGCTTTTCCAAATCTTTTCTTTCCCCCCCCCCCAAATTTTTTCTTTTCTTTTTTTATTTTTTTCGCAAGAAATCTTTTTTGTTGCGAGTAAATAGCGATAAACAGCTTTCTGAATCATCGACTCGTTGCTGTTTTTGTTCCATCGAAAGCAATCGCGGCACCCACTTGGAAGAAACCTTTTTCATGCTCAACTTTTCATGAAGGATAGTAAATACACTTCCATATGATATCTGTGTCATCTCAGCAATCTCACGGAGCTTCACTTTACGATCTTTCATTATAATTTTTGTCACTTCACTCACATTTTCCGGTGTAACGGCTTCCAAGGGTCTACCCGAGCTTACCGCGTCATTTGTGTCGGTACGACCACGTTTAAACTCGGCAAACCACCGACAAATCGTTGCTTTTGATGGACAAGAGTCCGGGTAACATTTTTCAATCCATTGTTTCGCTTGCACGGTGTTTTTACCCATTAAAAAACAATGTTTTATCAGAACACGAAACTCGGTTTTTTCCATTTTTTAAACAAACTACAAAACGACTTTACTCCAACCTCGATAACTCATCTGTTTCTGGTCCGATCGACTTAAAATTTTGACACGTTTCAAGCAAAGGTTCGTACTCTAGAAAGACCTGGTTACTGGTTTACTACGAGCACCATCTCTGGGTTAGTCTCGGGAGTTATTGATTGATGTGTTATATATGTGGTTCATTTCGTTAAAAAAGGTGAACCTAAGAATAAGCAGATTAAAAAATTGATTATTTGCCTTGTTCGTCTGTCCTTGTCCAACCGTATATACACATCGTTGAAAGTATCACTCCAAATATTTTAGGTTCTGGGCTGATGTGTGGAAGGCGGGCCATAAATATAATCCTGTTAATTTTTTTTCCAACTATATTTATTATTTGTGGTGGTTTTCGACCTCATCCTTCCTTTTTTAAATATGTTTCGCTATTATCCAGAAAATGCAGTCAATTATTTTCAAAGGCATTCCTTACAAAAGCGCGCAGGTTATCAGTTTATTCAAATCAGTTAAAAAGTAAACACTAAGCAGAATGACGAAGTACGACAGTAGTGTTTCTGCTGGTAAGCCACACCCAAGACGAGAAGCTCATTCCGTTATGCCCAGCTAAATCTAGTAGGCAAGGTCTTATCGAAGTCTGCCTTCTACCTTTAGGTGCTCCATGTCTTTGGACGAATCGAAGTTGTCACATTCCCCTTTTTTTTTTCATTAACCAGACGTCATCAGGATTTGTTTTTTCTTCAACAAATTGCTGGATAAAAGGCTTTAACTAAATTTCAAGGGATGCTTTAATAAAAGTCCTTCTTAAAATTTACAATTAATATTAAAAACGGTTTTCATTTTTGAATAGATATACTACGATCACCAACACTGCTCGACGGTCACTGAATATACTCCCACTTTTCAATATTCCTCCTTGACGCTATGGCATCACTCATCGATCACTTATGGTAGAAACAATGTATATAATGGCATCTCAGTGAACTGATAAAGGTACAGTACCAAATAAGGATAATTCAATCAAATGCCAGAAAAACAAATAGAACAGCTGTGATTAAAGGGAAGTGAGGTTGGTAAATCTGTGGTTCAAAATAACTTCCATGAGGAGTTATAGACTCCACGTCATTGACACGCATATCCACTTAGGAAATAGCTAGTAGAGAGCTCGTCAGCAGTTTTTCGTTACAGGTTAACTATTTTTATAGCTTTTTTCACTGTGAAAAAGGTATCGGAGGAATTCTTAATATCACATTTAATACATCTATTAATGTGGATTTGCAGAAATGAGGTATTTTTAATATATATATGTTCTTCCAACTGATTTTAGTTTGTTCATTATCCTATCTTCATATCGTGCAAACCCTACTCGTGCCTTTTCACAACCTACAAAATATACTGTCATTAAAATAACTATTTATTATTAAAATCAAGAGATTCAATGCTACGACATTTAATTTTACTAAAAGTTTCGACAAATTGATTTTTATTCTCAAAAAAAATTAAATAATGATCCTTTCTTTGCCAAAAATTGATTTGAAGAAATCCGAAAAAATATAAATCATATATGTAGGCTATTTCTTTCTCAGATGATGTATAGAAAAATCACCGTGGAAGAGAAATGAGATGCATGTGTCTGTTGAACCCACAAGATCGCCAAGATACCATTCCTTCCACAATCCATCATTAAATTCAGTATCATCCATCATTTCTGGTCTATGCGGAGAAGAATAACTTCTTCAAATTCAAGCATTAATCATTGTTGGGAGGAAAGAGGTTCTTCAACAAGCATGCTTCCTCAGGGCTTTGTTTTTGTGACACCCGTTTATGATTCATTTGAGCAACTAAAAGTGAACTCCTATACGAAGGACTTAAGATTTTAACTTCAAAAAGAGAAACAATAATATTTTAATTAGAAATAAATTCGTTTTGTTCGGAAAATTTTGCTTATTATTATTAAGTTACAATAAGTGTAATAAAAAGCTTTATATCATGCCTAAGTTAAGTATATAAAAGTTAAATAACATTCAGTGATATATATATAAGTTAAACATTCAGTGATATATATATATATAAGTTAAATATTCAGTGCTATATATAAATTAAATAACATTCAGTGATATATATGTTAAATATACATTCTATGCATTGAACATTTAAAGATAAAACTCAAATATAGTTAAGGTAAGTCACAGGTATTGTAAAGTCTTATAATTTTGTGTATTAAAAATTGATTTATTTTTTTGTCAACTGTCTGCAATTATAAATGTTTTTTTCCTCATGAACTCCACAAAAAGTATTTAATTCTATAACAATTTATTCATTATTGTAAAGAAGTAATTTCCTTAGAAAGCTTTCAAAAGATTTCTGTTTGAAATTTTTAGAAAACATTATCTAATTGACATATTTGTTTAGAAAGTTCTGAGATACTGTTTTAGAAATATTCAAAATTCTTCTGTAAATTTGCAGAAATATATTCGTCTCCAAATACATGCTTTTAAAATATTCTTCATATTCTTGACCTAAAAGGATAAATTCACTTGTCTACATTTGATTTTCTGTACTTGACCAGTTCGTACACGTGCAATGAATGCCAGCTCATATTATTGATGGTCAGCGTGCTAAATTCATAAGACTCCCCATGATAATTAATATGTTGGAATGAAAAATGTAAAAAAATAATAAATACATCGTAAATTTTCAATTATTAATACATAATGAGATTATATCTGGATAAAATTTATCCTGCACGTTAATTGACATTTATGAACAAACTTTAATAAATTGTAGCTATTAATATTGACTTGTTTGGTATCAGGAACCCGTAGATTAAAGTGATTCGCAGCATCATTAAGTTTTTTTACATCGAAGTCTTAATTATTTCTAGAAAACTATTTTGCGATGTAAACTTCCTTTTTATTCATGAATCTTAAGATATCTCAAAATAGTAGCATCCATGCTCGAATTCACGACTCGATGGAAGTAATGCCGGTCGCAAATTTACAACCGTGACAACTAGGGTGTCGCGGCCAAAATACTTCGAACGTTCTACTTCCACATTAGTAAACATAATTTAAAATAACAACTAATATTACTTTTTTTTTGTTTGTATTCTTTGTTCATCAACCAAAGAACAGGAAGGCTACTTCCAATGTAAAAGATGTTCGCGTTTCCTGACCAAATATGAAAATGTAAACATTCAGTATTTAATTCGTCAATGTTATCCATCATTGCTAAGCCGCAGGTAGGAGAATAACTTCCTTATACCCACACATTAATCAATGTTCAATAAATAACACATGGATCAATACGTCCCGAGACTAACATTGAAAACAACATTTTTTTTGCAAAATTTTTTTTTATTCTTCAACATAACACTTTTTGTTAATCACCTTTTAGAGTGATACAATCGTTCCAACGCTTTTCCAAATCTTTTTTTTTTTCTTTTTTTTCGCAAGAAATCTTTTTTGTTGCGAGTAAATAGCGATAAACAGCTTTCTGAATCATCGACTCGTTGCTGTTTTTGTTCCATCGAAAGCAATCGCGGCACCCACTTGGAAAAAACCTTTTTCATGCTCAATTTTTCATGAAGGATAGTAAATACACTTCCACATGATATCTGTGTCATCTCAGCAATCTCACGGAGCTTCACTTTACGATCTTTCATTATAATTTTTGTCACTTCACTCACATTTTCCGGTGTAACGGCTTCCACAGGTCTACCCGAGCGTTCCGCGTCATTTGTGTCGGTACGACCACGTTTAAACTCGGCAAACCACCGACAAATCGTTGCTTTTGATGGACAAGAGTCCGGGTAACATTTTTCAATCCATTGTTTTGCTTGCACGGTGTTTTTACCCATTGAAAAACAATGTTTTATCAGAACACGAAACTCGGTTTTTTCCATTTTTTAAACAAACTACAAAACGACTTTACTCCAACCTCGATAACTCAGCTGTTTCTGGTAACTTACTTTATAATATATTGGTAATTAACATTTGAAAATTCACACAAAAGTTCCCGCCTAAGATTTATTAAAGTAATTAATCAATTCGAGGTTAATTTAATGCTTCATTTTGGTTAGTTAATATGCGTTTCAGATATGTAATATCCTTTAAGTGAATATTAGGTAAAATCTGAGTTGAGGCATGGAAATCATTTTGGAAAATATAAAATGAATTTAATTGGGAAATAAATGACCCACTTAAAGTTATATCCGCAATTAAAGCTTGAGAAAAACTCTTTATAGCAGTGAGGAGCAATCACGTTTTTACTATGTAGACTAACAACACAAAATTCTAGAAGAAACTATTTAAATGTATCAAATAAAATATTTTAAAAACTTTTTTTTTACGTTCTAAGCATTTTTAATGAGAAATTATGCACGAATAGGCAGCGAAGGGAAATTTAAAATATTTATAATGTATCAGAGATAAAAATGAAAAAAAAAATTAGTAAAGCAATTTCTTTTTTTTACAAAACATGAAAGCTATTATGATGATAGAATACTTATAATATAAATAAAATAATTAAATGCATCTACATAAAACTTAAAGGTAAAATTATAAATATAAAAATAAACTTATAAAATGTATAAAAATATTTTTTTTCTTCTTCCAGCTATTGCGATCTAGATATAATCTCTTTAATTTTTTCTTTTATACATTAACTGTTTCATTATATTTCATTTATGTGTCTCTCTTCAGTGGATTACTTCAGAACTAAATATGCATAACACTCTTCTAGTAAAAACAGATATAATTTAATGACACTTGAGAAAAACATTTTTTACTTCTGTTGCATATTATATATATATTTAAAATATTTGATTTATAACATTTGAAATGCCTTGGGTATAGTTAAATTTATTTAATTAAAGTTCATGTGTCAAATTTTCAAATTTTGTTGTGTCTATTTTGACATAAATTTTTGTTTCAATCATTCTGTCATCCTATTAATTTACTTCAAAAGCATTATAAGTACACTTTTATTATGTATTTTTATATCGTTTAATTTCGTTCATTTTTAAATTTGATCAGTTTGTGATTGAATTACGAATATATGAGAAATTTAAAATATTTCTCATATATACCACTATGGATATAATTTTATTCATGAACAATGCAATGAAAGGAGGGAGGAAGCTGATAAAACAAATTCCGAATTACTACACCTGTTGCTGTGAGAAAACAGATGTAGAAGCTAGCAATTTGAAATTTACAAAGCTATTTGAAGTATCGATTGCTTGATTAATTGATTTCATTAACTTCGCACAAGAAGCAGCATGTGGGCTATAGGCGACAGACTACGTTATTTTGAACCTCGGTCAAGTGACGAGGATGACATTCCAGCTGTTATTTCCCTCTCCAACTTCCACGTAACATCAAAGGAAGAACTTTGAATCTCGACAAATTCAATCCCATCAGCAACGGCTACTCGACGGGTAGCTGTCATCAGGGCAGGAACACACGATTCGACAAAAACCACCAGCCGCGATTTCTCTACCACGATCACTAGGCTAGCTTGGCTAATCTATTTGATACATCAGTAGATGTGGTAGTCCTAGATGTCATGTTAGAAAACTCGTGGCTGGTGTTGTTTCATCAAATCGTCTAGTCCATCCTTGGTGCTACTAGAGACCCTCCGTGTAGCGTAGCTGATGCAAGTTAAATTAGCCCTGGTTCCAAAACCTCCCGTTGTTTATGAAATGTGAAGAGGGTATTGCCACCTCTGGTGCCCTCATCACTTGATCAAGGATTACAATTATGATGCTCGTTGCTAACAGCTCTCGTATGATTTCTAAATATGACGATAATAAACAATAAAAATATTAACATATCACATACATAAAAATAGAAGAAATCAAAATTTACGTTTACTCTTTTCAGAAACGCACAATAAAGACACAAGTTGTAACTTGATCTACGAACCAATGCGAGTGGGAAAAATTATATGAATAAAATCTTAATTAAAGAATTTTAGGCAACAAATGTATTTCGTTATTTTTATGAAAATAAATATTTGAAAATCCTCAGCTACATATTTCATCATTATATGAAATTGAAAAATTAGTGATGTAATCAGCTTTTTATGATTAGGATTTGTTTAGTGTAAAACACATTTATTATCAGTGCAATTTTTAAAGTAATGCATTTTAAATATTATAATAATTTTAACAGATACAAGTTCACATGTTTTCTGAATAAAATATAACACATGAAGTTATAATCGTATCAGACTACCAAATAAATAGCATAAGTTTAATTTAATTTAAATAAATAAATAATTTAGCACTGTGCAGCACAAAATTTTTAAATTTTATTTTGAAATGCTATTTTTTTCTCTAGTATGGTTGCTAGTTTTGGAGAACTATGTCTTAAAAGATTTCGAGTGCTGCAAAGCTTTAATTTTATTTACATATATCTTCCTTAGTTATTGCAATTATCTCAAATTTAAAATAGATATCGTATTTAGAAACATTAGTTTTTGAAAATTCCGTATGTGCTTTATTACCCGAAACTGAAACACCGTAGTTCTTTAAAACGAATTATATTAAATCCGATTATATGTGAAATTATACTTACAGATTTTTCTAATTCATTTTAAAAAAGTTATGCCAAAAAATGTAAATGATGAATTAATTTATGTAAGAAAATTTAAAATAAATTACAGAAAGAAATAACTGCACAAATTCCCTTTTATTAACAATCAATGCATTTATGTAATCTTTTCTATAATATTTAATATCTCTTTTAATATCTGTCTGGAATTATTTCTTTATTATTCTTTTCAGAAAATCATGATATCTAACTATATATTATCTTTATTGTGATTGCAGACGCTAAATATTACAAAAAGAGCTTCATGGATTAAATCTGGTCTGAATAAACTTCATTATATTTTTTTATACATTTAAGCTTCAAAATTTACAGCAAGTAAATTCAAAACAAAAAAATAGAACTTGCATTGAATATAACTTCATTAATATTAATACTATATTTTTTCACCTTTTTACAAAAATACCTTTTGTAGTCGTATATTATAAAATATTTAAATACGTCATTTTCAAATATTTTAAAATTTAATAAAACTAACCATGTAGCAATCTTTTTTTACAATCTAAATTATTTCCAAATATTTTAAGTGATTAGGAAATTTTAATCCTTCAGTTCTTGAAGAATTAATAACCATACAATAAAATATTGATCATTTTAAAATTATTAGAAGGGTAGTTTACCAAATTCTACCAAATCTATCAGAAATTTTCAGTTGATAAAAACTAAATTTCATTCTATTCATTAATAAGAAGTTAAAACTCTTTTAAATAAAAAATTTTCAGTACTGTATTTTATGATTTTTATCGTCTTTTTTCATAAGAAATATACATCTTGTCTTCCCTTTCTTTTCAAATCTAAATGTTGCACTTCCATATATTATTTAATTCGTTATATAAATTACATTATAGGAATCATAGTTATATGCTATAATAAAATTTTAAAATTTAGTTCTTATTTTCGATTTTTTAAATTATTAATTCATATGTCTGGGTAAAAACTATAAATATATTTGATAACACTGAAAATATATCATTTTACATATGGTTTCAAATTTTACTTTAAGTGTTTAAATGTTTTCCTTTCACACACTTTGATATTTCGTTAAAAACATGGAAAGAGAAAATATTCCAAATTTATTCATTAAAATTAACACATTGCAATGTTACGCTCATTACAGATATAAGTAAAATGTACAACTCAAAGAGCTTAAAAACAAATGCAACTTCTTATGAGAACAATTTTTTTTTCGAAACACACATTTCTCCTTGATCACTTCACACGTATTTTCAATATCTATTCACTCCTTTCTAACACAATTTTTAATATTGTCAGGTTTCCTGGTATCTTCTAGTGCCCTTTCTCCACCCCCCTCTTCCATTTTTCAAAAATATAACCTTTACCAGGTATATTCTAAATTTAAAACTAAATTTTAGTTTTAAACTCCTATTAAGAAAGAAAATAATCAGCAGGAATGAAAATTAATTCTATAAATGGATTAATGAATGCTATCAGAATACCATGTTCGCGCTCGCCAGAAAGGCATCTTTTGTATTGTCAAAAAACGCGAATAATAGATATTTTTCCTACTTTTTTTCTCTTGAGGTTACTATCCTGATTATATCAACCATATTAATATTTAAACTGTTAGTTTTCATTTATATTCAAATGCCAAAGCTTTACAAAAAGTGACTACTATCAATTTCCACTTTTTATTTATTCACACAATTAAGATATGATAGTTTTCGTCATTAATCTACAAATTCTTCACATACGATGCTCGTAAGCGAATGGTGCTACTGTTATGCAAATAAAAAAATAAAATAAATGTATGAATTGTTGTAAACTATAACTATTCTATGTTCAGAAGTACATCATTTTATTTTTTTAAATTAATTTGTCGCATACTTGAGCTGATCAATGTGTCCAAAAATATTTATTTTGTTTCATTTGTTGTTTGTTAAGAACCTTAATGTTATTCAAAACCTCACTCAAAAAATATTATACTGATTCAATCAAATATTTTTGTAAAGAAAATTAATAATATTTCGATGTTTTTGTAGATCTTTTAGGAATGTTTCCATCTAAGCAATTATAGCAACTGAAAGTTTGGTTGAGGACCTATTAGGATAATTCGAACAAAAAAAGTATCTAAAACTGAAATTAATTTCAGCGCACACATTTTGGTTTAAGAAAACATTTTTATTCCGTATATAACCTAATTCTTAAACTCAATAGTTGAACAGCTTTGTTTAACTTAGAAAAGCTGACATGGGGATAAATTCATAGTATCATTTTGAGGAAAAATAAAGTGCATTTGGGTAAATTTTAGAATTCCTATTTGGCGACATTGATTAAAAGCGCTTTCAAATATTATTTTCTGCAATGCGGCTTCCAAAGACAGTGCACCTGGCCGCCCTTGTTATATAAGAAGTATAGTGAGTAGGAAATAATCGAAGAGAGAGGTATTGGAGCAGTTAGCTACAAGACGAAGTACTGATTTTGAATTCTACACGGTATTGGTGCGAGAATGTTAAAGTGATAATTTGGAGTCGATAATTATCTCAGATTTTGTTTTCAAGTTTTTACTTCTTATCCGAATTCAATTTTGCTGTTATTAATAAAAGCAGCATTTTCAATTTTAATATTTTGTTTTAGAAGCGATTTAGTTGAAGCTTCACATTCGTTATAATAGTTGATTTTTGGAACATTTTGAGTATTAAAATAAATTCAATTTGAATTTCTTGGTGATGGGTTTTTTCTTGAATAATTATTTATTTCTCAAAACTTAAGAAATGAAGTGAGGGGTACACCTTTTATATATAAATTCAATTAATTTATTACGGTTAATCCTTCTCAATTAATTGATTTACTTTTATGTTTACTTCCGTAATTGTGACTTCACGATTTTAATAGGTTTAAAGCAAAGCTAAACAAAAAAAAAACTCATTATACACTTACACCAATTAAATTACAAATAGAAATTTTAAAATTTTCTTTTTTTAGAATGCTTTAAGAATTTCAAATATCCTGCATAAAAGTGTGCTCATCAAAAAGAAATATATTTAAATAAAAAAAAGGAATAAATTGTCAGGTGTGAGGTTATGTGGTTTATAAAATGATCGTTTCAAAATTTTTGTATTTTAATTTGTTCTTTCTTTTTCTCTTAATTTTGAATCTATATAAAATTATACTTCGAATATATTTCCAGAGAAAGAATTATTTAGTCCAGTTACATCATGTCCAAAATATTTTTAAGAAAATATTTCAGAATTCCTATAGAATTATCTATTTTAATTACATCATCCTTTTAATAAACAGAAATATCTCTTTCCTCCAAATCCCTAAATAATAATTTATATTACTTTAATCCTCACCGAGACTAATTAAACGTACATTAGCATCAAGCTCAAAAGCAGTTTAGTGCCGTTACGTTTTCAGGAAAGTGGTTTGAGGATTAAAATTTATTTCCCCAGAATGGCATTACAGCAATCCTGTACATATCGCTTACAGTGAGCACGTTTTTAGAACTGACTCATGAGAATTAGTTTTTATTATTCTGTTTCCCACCGTTTTAACTGCCAGTGGAATTAGCGGAATATGTGGAACACTTCATAAAGGATGATTAAGTCGAGCAAATTTGTCTTCATCGTATCGTTATCAGAAATCCGAAAATAGGAGGGATTTAGTTAACGAACAGCGATTTGAAAGAAATATATTTTCATAAAATAAATGCAATCCACGTGGTGGAAATTGCGGACTCATAACTGGAAATCAGTTGGAATTAGTAAAAATAATACTCTGATTATTTGCATTTGATCTTTTCCATTGCTTCGGGAAATAAAGTTTCTTTGGAAGAAATTGTTCTTGTTTTTGACATAACAAGGGGAGCGAAGCTTACATATTTCCTTTCTGCAATCATTTTTAGAAGTTGAATGTTGTTCTCTTTGCCATTGTCCGTAATATTTATGAAGAATGATCTGCAAAAATGCTGTCCTATGGATATGAGGTGTCTTTGGACAAAATTAAGTTTTCAGCACCTCTGTGCAATAAAATATGCAATTATACTTCAAACAATTTTTTTATTTTATAATTATAATATATTAAATAATTAACATAAATCATATTATAAATAGAGAATACAAATTACAGCAAAATTATGTAAAATGGTTATGTTGATGATTAAATGATATACCGTTGCACAATAATAGCATTTACAAAGATAAAAAAAGAAGAAATGTGTAAAAAAAATGCATTTAAATTCTATTTTTAATGTAAAGAAACACAATAGATGAAACTCTTCTATGCCTTATGTCACATATAAATTAAGAATTTAATTTTAAATGTTTTGTAATAAAATTTATTGCATTTGATACTAATTTCTTGTGTACAAAAGAGACGTGTCTTAACTGAATTAGTTTAAAATGAAGAAAAAAACTGAAGGTAGCTTATTTTTCATTTCAAAATAATTTTTATAAAAGTTTTCTAAGCCGCTATGGAGTAAGATGCATTGTTAAATTCATAAAACTGAATTTTCATCATAAGTTGTGAATTAAATTAATTTAATCTATCTTTGTATCAAAAAATATTGAAATATTTTATATTACACCATATTACACAATACCAATTATGCTATATATGTGTCCCATCAGAATAAAGTATATTGAGATATACATTTTACCTGGTGTCTCTTTAATAACTAGAATATTTTGTGCTTTTTAATAACATTTAATTTAAAAGGATTTATTCAATTATTGTCACATGTAATTTAAATTTACAGAAAAAAAGTTGATCTGTTGTGGATTTTTCTAAACATTCTACTCCTCTATAGTTCGACTCAGTTACTGAAAATAACTTTTTCAAGTACCTTGGATTTATGATTAAAAGATTAACTGTCCAAAAAAATTTCGTAAATTTTCCTCTAATTCACAATTCATAAATATTGGATAACTAAAACAACCTATTTCTTCAGTTCATAAGTTATAAAATAAGATTTTAATTTAGAATAATTATTTCGGCACATAATTTTTATAAAAGACATGAGAAAGAAAATTATTGGTGCCATGTGACTCTCCAACCAATACATGTGCTTCTCAAAAAATATTTGTTAACATTCCATATTTCTAAGGAAAACGATCAAAATCATTATATTCACATAAAGGATATCGTTAAGTTTTGACGTTATTTTGTACATCAATTTATCTTTACGTACGTAATTTTGTAAATTATAGTTATTATTTTTGATTTGTTTGGTTTCAAGTAACTGTAAATGCAAATTACAGAATGGAGAAGATAGAGACTCGCAATGTGATTAAATTCCTTCTACTAAAAGGTTGCAATATAGAGCAGATAAACTGTGTAATTACGGCCATTTAAGGAAATTATAGATCGTCATATGACCTCTTAATGGAAAAGGACTCATCAAAATGATCACATGTCCCTCATAGATGAATCAAAAAGTGTAAGATTATCATTCATGGATGATGCTACACAATCTAAATGCTTATGAATGGAGCTTATCATTGTCACGGCAATGTGTGGAAAATTTTTCGCCAAGAACTGTGCATGGTAAAGGTATCAGCAAGCTGGATTCTACATTTACCGACTCTTTTTCAGAATCAAACATGGCATAACCTGTCAAGAGAGATGTTGAATCTCTTTTGGATTGGATTGTTTGTTAAAGTCACCCCTAACAACAAAACTAAGGCTATTGGTTACAGGCCTCGTAATTTTGAGCCTTTGCCAAGCGACGAGGACGACATATGACCTTTTCTGGAGATTTGTGGCCACGGTAACTTAGTAGCCATTGTCCGGACTCGCAGTCAGAGATTTTTCTTCGACTATTCGGGGGCTCGAGCCTTTATGTTACCCCTATAAGAACTCATAAAGTAGTGGGGCTGATGCACATTAAATCGGTCGGGGTCCTAAGTATTTTCTTTGGTGTGGTGTGGAAGTTTAATGAGGGAAGTGTGAATAAAAGTGTTGGCTTCAACACTTGACCAAGTTTCAAAATTACAAGATCATACTCAAATAGCCTTGTGTTGCTTCTCAATGCGATGTTTATAAAAAATAATGATAACAATAACTATTAGTAGAGATTTGATAATTTAAGCGACTTCATACTAGCGATGTAATAATTGTTTTCGACGTAGTCTACTGAGTTTTACAACGACGGCCTCCGTAAAGTCACGAAACGCTGGGAGATATGTGTAACTCTTGATGGTGACTATATGTAAGAGAGAGGGAGAGAGAAAAGCTTTAACATATAACAAAAAATTAAGTTTCAATCTTTATTACTTTTGGTAATAATTAATAATTTACAATACATATGTATACCCTCTAGTGCATCCGCTTTCTTCGTAACACATGCTGTGCGTGAACATTGTCATGCTGCAATAAAATAAATTTCAGTTCAAAATTACCTATAGCTCAAAAGATGAGTGTGTTATTTGGAAATACTATTTTCCAATGCATTTTTACTTGCATTCAGACCTAATGTTAATAAGTTCCCACACGCAATTTTATTCCTGTACCACAAACACTAACTATTCGTTTAACTATTAGACATTAATTCTACTTAAAAGCTTACGTGACCTGAGTAAAAGACTAGATGTTTTTTTTTCTTCTGGTAAACCGAAGTAAATACAAAAAAATCTAATTTCTTTATTTACATTTAGTTTTTACTATAATGAAAATATAAGCTAAGAGTCCATTTTTGACAAAATGTAGTAAAATTAGTTAGAATGGTTTTGAAACTTCGTTATTTACATGCAGTTAATTTCACATTAGGATCATTTTATTCAAGATTATATAAAAGAAATGTTATCTTTGAATGTATCTTACCAGCTGATGTACGAAAAATATATGATTTATCAGAACTTGTAATCCTTGTAACTATTGAATCAGTATAAATCATATACATGAATATTGAGATTTCTCAAATGTTGTAAATTGCTGCGAAATTGAATAAGAAGCCTTATTTTTTTATATTTATTTATTTTTTATTAGCCATCTAAGCGGCTATTGTCTTAGGTGGGGCGTTTTGCGTATCAGATCACTTTTCAATTGTTATCGTTTGTTTCAATGTTAATTACACATAGCTTAAATATATTCAAATTAATAATTCATCGTTTACTTTAATTTTAATTTCATTTAGATTAAACGTATTCAATTAAATAATTTATAGTTCCCTTTAATTTTAATATCTATTGTCCATTTCTAAATATTTCATCGTTTACTCTAATTCTTATAATTAATTGAGTAATTAAATAATAATAATAATTATATATAAAAAAGTGCACCTTGGGGGGCTAAATCTGTTCTTTACAAAACTTACACGAGAACAATTTTGTAATGAAGGTAAACTTTCGTAGATATTTATTACATCTAGCTTAAATATATGCAATTTAATAATTTATCGTTTCCTTTAATTTTAATATCGGAAGTTTACTGTTGTCCATTTCTAGATGTTTCTTTTTTTACTTTAATCCTTATATTTAATTGAGTAACTTAATAATAATTATAAAAAAAGCACACCTTGGGTGGCTAAATCTGTTCTTTGTAAAACTTTGTATATAACTTTTATAACAATTGAGTTATTTTTAATTTTTTATAGTTATTATTATTTATGTCTCTATCAACAACAAAATGCTACTTATATCTACAGTTATAATACGGTTTGTCAAAATTTGAACTGACCGTTATCTCAAACAAGCACAAAATATTTTGTACTAAACTGTAAACACCCACACACACATATATATATATATAAAGATGCATGTTTCGTACACGTTTACTTCATGGAATTCCAGAGTTATCAGAAAGGCACACTTACTCAAGATAAAGTAAAGAGTTAAACTATTCTTTTTATTTGACTAAATGATTTGATATACACGTAGTTTAAGAGTTAAAACAATCTAAAACAATCTCCCTCTAATCAAGCATTAAACATTATCTCTTTCAGCATTTGCAAAATCTAAAATTTAAAATGTATTATCTCTTAAATATTAGCTATTCAATGAATACATCTATATTTTTAATAATTTTTTGAACATTTACTTAAACTAGACATTACAGTTAAAACTTATATTTTAATATTTTGAATTTACAGATTATAATTGCTAAATGGTAACAACAAACTGCCCTCTTAAGTGAAAAGTATAAAAAACTTCTTCAATAACTGCAGAAATAATTTTACAAGTAATATACATACGCGATAAACCGATTTAAATTTTGTAGTCTCGCTAATATAGAAATAATCGAATAACATTCCACAGAATTGATTTTTAAGTTAAAATTTTAGGTTCAATCTTCGAAGTTTGATATAGCATTGTAAACATACTTATATATATATATTATTCATAGTAGAATTATGAATATCTGGAAAGAGCGTTTAGTCCATACCAAGTGTTAACTTCTCTCTGATTAGGATGACAGATGATGGCAATCGATTCATTTCACTGTCAGAGATCTCGGAAATGTTGATGAAGGATGATTAACTAACACAGGTTAAAAGCATAGAGAAGGGAGAATAATTAGATTTATTCATTGTGATCAGGGATTTGGGATACATATAATTAGTGTATATGATTATTAAATGGATTCTAATTGTGTTTGTATGAGTCACAATTGACACACGTTTTAAGAATTCACGTACATTTAGGTAGAATATTGATAAACAAATATTAAAAGTATAGATTAAAGGGGATATTATATATATATATATATATATATATATATAGTAGCACTCATCAATATGAACTATGGAATGTGGTTGCGCACCTTTCAACAGTTACTCACCAAAATTTCAGCCACTTCAGACGCTCAATTATTGTTTGACAATAGTTTGAGCGCGTTGACGTGAGCAATTTTGTGAAAATGAAAAAATCGAGTATCGAGCATTCATTAAATATTCTTTTTTGAAAAGCAATATGCCTACTAAAATCAAATATTAGTTGGACACTGTATACAGAGACTCTTTACCATCTTTAACCACTGTGAAACTTTGGGCAACTGAATGAGGCGGTACCAGCTTGGCAGACGATAAACTTTCTGGACGTCCAAAAACTGCAATCACTGACGATAACATCGCTAAAGTTCACCAGAAAATGATACTATACGACCGTCGAATTAAAGTGAGAGAGATAGCAGAGACTGTGAATGAAACGTGTTTGTCAATTATGGAATCGAGATTTAGTCATGAGAATGCTGTCAGCGAGTGGGACCCAAAATGTGTTCGAAGGAACATTTCTAGCTTTCTATTGGCGCCGTTTTGGCGCCTTTTAATTACTTTAGATGAAATATTAATGCACCATTATACTCCCAAAATAAAAATACAATCAATGCAGTAGACTGCGATGAGGGAATCAACTCCAAAAAAAGCAGAAACTGTAATTTTTGGCTTTAAAAATGATGGCGATTGTTTTTTCGGATAGTTATGGAGTTATCTTAATCGATTATCTTCAAGCAGAAAACACATTATTGAAGCATACTACGTATCATTACTTGACACACTGAAGGCAGAAATTGTATAAAGACGGTCTTATATATATATTTGAAGAAAAACATTTTGTTTCACAAAGACAATGCGCCATCTGACACCTCAGTGGTTGCGTTGGGGAAAATCCACGAATTACGGTTTAAACTGCTTGGCCACCCTCCTTACTCATCAGATCAAGCCCCAAGATACTTCCTTTTGTTCCCTTAACCTAAGAATTTCACTCGGAGGACAGAAACCAATGTCCTCCGAAGTTCGGCCTCCACGTTCAGAAAGTCGCCAAGTACTATTCTGACGGGTTAAAGAGATGGGAGCATCGCTGGGAGAAAAAGGGCAGAATAAAAGGAAAACTATGTAAAAGAATAAAAATAAATTTCAAGAAAGAACGCTTTGTATCTATGTTAGGTTAGGAACTTTTCAGAATCACTATCGTATATATACACAGCTGTTTATAAAAATTGCAATACCATGAAGAAAAGCAAATAGAAAAAGATATTTATTGAACGTAAACAGTATGGAATGAAGACAAAATGATTAAATTTGCAAGCAGTTTCTGATTTACAGGGGCATGAAATTAGTAGAAACAGATGCCACCCCTGACAACTAAAACTGTCCTTACTCGTATAGGCATGAAACCTAACTAGGCTTGGATGACAGGAACGGGCAACTCATTCCCTTCTGCAAGCAGTCATTCCAGCTAATTCCTTATCTGTATTGGATGGAGAGTGGTGGCGGACCAATCTCTTAGCAAACCATGACCATATGTTTTCAATGGGTGAATGTATCAAGGAAGGTCGGAACACGGTGTAAGATATGCGGTCTGCATTGTCGTGTTGGAAGATAGCGTTTGCAGATCTCGAAGATAGGACACAATCACTAGACGTAAGATGTCAGAAATATACCTATCTGCGTTCAGATTACCGTCGATCCGAACTAAACATGTGCGGATTATGTATTCAATGGCTTCCCAAATCCGGAAACCAGGTGTAGGGCCCTAATGCCGAAATCGAATGCAAGCAGGCGACGAACGGTCTCCTCGGATGTTCCAGGTAAGTATATGGGGATCGAAATATTGCACGCTGTACCGGGACTTGGCTTAAAATACGACAGTGTGCCACTCCTATGTATCTAGCTTTGTCGTTCGGCTCACAAGAGTCACCATCTCTTTCTATGCTGCATTATCAAGGGATGCCGAAGTAATCATCACCGTTCTGATAGTCCCGGCTATTACAAATGTCATTGCACAGTACGAACGGATAGTGGGCGTGCTGCAAACAAGCCTATTTCCTGACTTAAGGTCCGTGATGTCCTTATACAAGCTGATCGCACAATATGTCTGTCCTCTCGGGCTTTAGTCATGGGAGGGTATGGAGAACCTCTACTCAGTTTAATATGACCTTCAGCAACCCATTGATTCCATATTCGCATGACAATGGTTGTTTTTCTAACAGTGCGACAGGAGCAAACAGTGAACCATTGCGAAATATTCTGAGCAAATTCAGACTTACAAAGGGCTTTCCAAATGAGGCATCCTCTAGGCAACTTTTCTTTTATGCAGTACTTCAGATGTCCTTCCCCCCCCTCCACGTGTGTCATCTAAATCCACTGAAATACTAATCATTTGCATATCCAAAGCTTTTATTTTAGTATAATTTTGAAGTTTACTTAGTTATTAACAGTTAAAGTGAACACGATTGCGATATTTACCTTCTTTTTCCTATGGTTAATTTTTTGCATTTGTTTATTTTTGGTATGTTACCATATTTTCTTATAATATGATTTATTGAAGTGTGATGGTTTAATAGGTAATTACAGGTATAAATATATAGTGTTTCATTACAAAGTGTGGGAAAGTATTAATTACGCTATTTCCAATAATAGATTTTTTTTTGTTTTCTTTTATTAGGCTTTCTCTTAAATATTTTTGGCTTTTGAATAGATTTCTTTCATTTTTTTAGCAATTAGATTTTTAAAATTATATTATAGAAATTTTTTTTATCTTATTGTAATAAATATTAATGTGCTTTTGAAAGATTTCTTTAAAAACATTTAGTTTTTTATATATATATTAATACTATTGATTTAGAGTTGGATATTCTCTAAGAAAAATAGGTTATAATTCCTTTACAAAAAGGCATTTGAAAAGGTATTATATGAAGGTGTGTTATCATATACATCTGAATGATGCCGACTTTTGAATTGCTTTCTAGAGAGTTGTTCCAAAATTATAGGAGACTCAATAAAGAATAAGGAAGCATATTTATTATTTCTCTAAATTGATTTTTCAAAGTATATTAAATAGCAATAGTTTATGTCCTTAAATTCAAGTTACTATTAAATGTTTCAAAAATAAAGGATTCCGCTTGCTTTTTTTGCAGCTTTCTCTCTCTCTCTCTCTCTCTTATCTGATTCCACTACAGTGTTTTTTACAAAATTTATGAAACCCTTAAAATATGCATCTTTCAAAATACGAGTACTTATTCGCTATACATACATGCGACACAGATAGGTATGTATAAATTATTATTTCAAAAACATTATATTTTTCCACATAGTAGAAGCAATTCATTTACATTACTTATTAAATTATGATTTAAAAATATTTATGTCTCTAAGCATTTATTACATTATTTCCTTTAATAACCTTCCTTGATTTTTTTATCATTTCATTTCATTTAAATCATAAGAAATTTAATATAATACATTATTTCCGTTGCAGTTCTCTGTTAATGTAAATAATGTATTCTTATTGAATAGGGCGTGTGTTTATTGACAAGTCTGTATAAAACAATAATCAGACATAACATATTAACATCCCTCAACTTGCATTATGCAAATATATGAGTATAATACCGCAAATGTCTATCAGTAATTTTTTTAGCCACTAAGATATTATTAATCATGACTAAAGTTCTACAGTGGCTTTGGACCCTCTTTTAACTTCTACCCACATACACTCAATGCATAAAAAGCTAAAATGCTTTACTACTACTAATGAGAATAGAAGATAATTCTTATCTTGATCATTTGATCCCACCAATGATCGTCAAACCTTTTCTTTTTGGAACTATTGTTGAACTAAATTTTTTCCACGGATGTCCTGCCATTCATAAAAACAGGGATGATTAAATATAAAATATAAGAAACTGTAACATTCCTTGGCACTTCTTAGAATATTGCACAGTTTGGGAACAATTTGGTTTGACTATTGATTAGCAAACCTATTGATTTTTACCATAAACAGCCCATCTACTTCCAAAAAAATATTCCATACGTGATACTCGGACAGATACAAACCAGTAAGTGTCAGTTACAAAGAATTGTTAAGAATTCTAATAATTCAAAAAGATTAAAATGGCGTCAAAATGTATCATAAAGAATGCGTTATGAATCACAATTAATTTAATTATCAACTAGCACGGTTGTCGAAAAAAACTCGCTATCATCACTAATGATTTTCACGGGAAGCTAAGCAAGGAATCAAGGAGTATTTACATTTCATATGTTTAATTTCTTTCTATAGAAACATACAAGAACAAAACACTCACACACACAGAATATTTCATATAATTTACATTTCTTGAGCAATGATGAGTATTACACGAACTGAACACTTGTGATTACCTTGCCGGTCTCAATCAGGAGAAAAGTAAAGAAGGAAATTATGCCTTCTCTCCCCAATCCGGATGTTAAAACTAATAAAAATACAATGAACAACTTCTGAAAGTTCTAGAAAAAACGAAGCTTCTAGGACTGATCAAATCATATGTCTGCAGAATCGATAGGATGCTCACACCTGTCCTGTAAAAGGTGCTTCCTGCCTTCAGCCATATCTGTCATTAGATAAGTACTTCATTTATGATTGGTACAAAGCAGAAGCTCTTACGTGTTAGTGACACGGAAGCTATAGTGATTCGAAATAATCCCTCAAGGCAAAAATGTGTTCAAAGAAACTAGTCCTATAGGAAAAAGGAAAAGAAATGAATAAATCTGTGATTGAGGGAAGTAAGCTTATCCTTAGGTGGCACATAAATGACCCGATATCATCGATCCGCTTGCGTTTGTGGGAAAGTGGACGATCAAAAACACTAACTCTTTTGTTTACATCCAATAAGGATCTCTCTTAAGAAAGTGGACTTCCCAAATAGGCAGTGTTTTGCAATGGACAGCAGAATGAGCATTGGAAGTAAATAAACATTTTTGAATGATTTTACATCAAGATTAATAGTTGTTATGTTTAATTTAGTTCGAACTCTATTTTACTTTAAAAACAAACTATGGCTAAAAATAATGAATTTCGCCGATAAAAGATGAGTGCGTATGCAGGAATGTAATAGTGTGTGTTTGAAATTGATTTGTGTGTGTCTTAAATGTACCATTTATATTTATAAGGTACAATTTTTTCATTAATACTCATAAAGTATGTATTTTATGCATTTCATGACTTTTTTAGAAATAGCTCAAAAAAATTATTATTTTTCTTTGGTTCTTGATTGATTAATTTCCTTGTAATCCACGGTGTTTGATTCATTAATTATCTTACATTCATAGATACTTAATTGATTATGTTCGCATTAACAGCAGCACGAATATTATTTTCCCTTTATTTAAAAGGTATATAATGATTCCCATTATGTTTGATTTATATCAATAAATCAATACTAAACTAGTCTATTATTTATGATTTAATCGAAATAGTTACTAAATATCTCTACAGACAAGAAAAATGCTCTACTTTTAGATGAACAAAAAAATTTCAATTGTTCGTTTATTGAATGTTTGCCGGCCGTGCAATATTATCTGCTCAAAACTTCCAATAAATATAGCCAGTATTCATAGTTATTTAAAGCCATTGGTAGTTGATGACTTCAACATTTGAGATTGCCCCCCTACACCAATAATCATGCTCTAAATCTTTAGTTCTTCAAATCCCGACAGATTTAATGGGCATCTACCTCTTTAAACGAAGAGTCTTAAGTAATTTTAAAACTTAAATACGGAACTCGACTGAAATATCATCAACCACGAATTTGTAACCACGATCACTTGTTTACTACAGCTAGTTATATTATAAACGGAAGTGTTTTAGTTTATCTAGTTCTGCACATTTGCCTTTTTTATGATCCATCGGAAATTGAAAAAAACGACCTTCTTACTATTAAGACAAACTATAAGAAAAAGTATGTAATAATATAAAAAATAGTATGTAATTGGCGCCTGTTTCATAAAAAAAAATTGTTAAGGAGATCATTTTCATCTAAATTTTATTCTATTGCTAGCTGATGCACACTTAAGTATCTACTCTTCTTGTCGTTGGTACGATTATTCTTGAAATGAATTCTTTCAATCTCCATTCTTTATCCCTGAATGACAACAGTAAATCATTCACTGTTATCTCAGATATACGAGGCATGTTTTTTAAGTAAGTACCATTTTGAAATTAAAAAAAGACGTGCAAAGATATCGCAATAATTTTATTTTTACATGAAAGCCTGTACCTTAATCTACTTTTCTACATAATTTCCGTAAATATTGAGGCACTTGTCATAACGTGGCACAGTTTTTGAATACCCTCCTCATAAAATTCTGCCGCCTGACTTGTTAACCACTGTATCGCAAATGTTTTGACTTCGTTATCGTCTTGAAGACGCTGACCGCCCAGGTGTTTCTTCAAGTGCAGGAACAAATGGTAGTCGCTGGGCGCCAGATCAGTGCTGTATGGAGGATGATCTAGAGTTTCCCATTTAAAATATTTGATGAGATCTTTGGTCCGATTAGCCACATGTGGACGGGCATTGTCATGCAGCAAAACGATACCCTTACTCAACTTGCCACGTCTTTTGTTCTGGATTGCACGACGCAGATTGTTCAATGTCTCACAATAAGACGCTGCATTGATTGTCTCATTACGAGGCAGAAACTCCACTAGCAATACTCCTTTTCTGTCCCAAAAAACTGTGCACATGATTTTCCGGGCAGAAATTGTTTGCTTAAACTTCACTCTTTTGGATGATGATGAATGTCGCCATTCCATGGATTGTTGTTTCGATTCTGGTGTGACGTAGGCCACCCATGTTTCGTCACCAGTAACAATTTGGTCTAAAAAATCTTCACCTTCATTGCGGTACCGCTCAAGGAAAGTCAATGCACTGCCTAAACGTTGGGTTTTGTGCAAATCCGTCAACATTTTTGGAACCCAACGTGAACACAATTTCCGGTAATTCAAGTTCTCGGTCACAATGCGATACAAAACACTACGAGAACATTGAGGAAAGCAGTCGGACAATGATGAAATTGTAAAGCGTCTGTTTTCTCTCACCTTTTCGTCCACTTTCTGCACCAAATCTTCATTAACGACCGAAGGACGCCCACTGCGTTCTTCATCATGCACATTTGTGCGGCCATCTTTAAATGCTCTCACCCATTTCCTTACCATTCCATCACTCATAATGTTTTGTCCGTAAACTTCACAGATCTCATGATGAATATCGATCGGTTTTACGCCTTTAGCACTAAGAAATCGTATAACAGCCCGTACTTCACAATCAGCGGGACTCACGATTGTCGGAGGCATCTTAAACACTCAGTAAACAACGTATACAATGAAGAATCAGACTGTAATGGCGTCAGTGCGTAGACAAGAGATGTAGGTAACCAGCGAGCATGTGCGGAACGCCGACCGGAGCGCTGCGGCGGCGGAATCGAAAAAAGGTACTTACTTAAAAAAACATGCCTCGTATATTTTTCTGCGGGTATTTATTTCGAATGAACTTTGATTATTTTCACCGTCACTTCCACCCACTTACAGTAGTATATTCACAGCATCATTCTAATTTTTTCTTAGCATCCAGATTGATGGCTTCGATGCATTTCTGTGAATGAAAAATGGTGGAACTAATACTGGCAACCATCATTATCATTGAAAAATGAAAGAAAATAAAAGTTAATCTGGGCATTCCAATTTATTTTTTACGTGCTAACTTATGCCAAGTTAATAATGCAGAGTAAAATCTTTACATCTTAAATTTGACTCTTTTATACGCAGAAGATTAAGACTGAAAAATTGGTTCAAAATTAATCGCTCTCATTCAGGAGAATTTTTATATCAATGTTATCTGTTAATTGTAATTATATAGAATTAAGTTAAAAAAGTATGAAGAGTACTATGGGAATCGAAAACTTTTAGCAGTCTAATAGCTTAAATTACAGAAAATGAAGCAACTGCCGAAGGAATATTGTTTGTAGGAAACAAAAGAAAGAAACAAAACCTCAAAAGTATTTTCAGTCACCAAAGAAAAACCGGTTCTTAATAATTGTTTTATTGCAGTAGTTTCTTTTTAAGAGATACTTTTATCGATCTAATAACACCGCTGTAAAAATAGTGGTTGTTGCACTTTTAAGTTTTCCTAAGAGTATATCATATTTCAGATTAAAGACAAAAAGGATAGATAAACTGTCTTCAGAAAATAAATTCGGTATTATATTGCAATCTCTCAAACTTTAAAGTCATATTTATTAAACTCTACTCTCCCCGATAATTGGAGCATCAACTATTAAATAATAATTAACTATATTTCATAGTGTTTATTTCATTATTTATGTAAATGGTTTTTCATGTTATCTACAAAACAATTCTTAAGAAGTCATCAATATATAGAGGGTTTTAATTAATCAATATGTTTAAGGACCAATATTTTATAGTTGTAATTGTAACAATTCTTATTTTTTCTACAACAAGTTTGTTTTATACAGAATGAACTGCGAAATAGAAATTTCTATTTAAAATTATTACCCATAAGATTATTATAGTAAATTGAAAGTAAAGGCTGTGAATAAATAACTGGATTATCTTACATCACATACCTATCACCAATCGATTTACATCAAGTTTAAGCATCCACGTCTTAAAGAGGTTACTTTCTAATACGCGAAATAAACATTTATTATTCCTTTTAAAATGTATGATATCAATGACGAATATGTTATTAAAATCATCCCCATTGATTCTTTAAGTTGAACACTATCAATTGTTAACCCTGAACAATTCTTTCCTATTCATTCGGCTATTGAATGAGAGTTCACTTTTACCCGAGGCACACTGCGTGCACCAAATCACGCGCCAGTGACAAGGAAGAGGTCGGCTTTCCGAATAACCCCTAAAATCCGGGAATGGGTCGAAAGGAAGAGACCCTGAAGGAAAAGGGAAACGATGCGAATATATCAGTGGCTGGAAGAGAAAATTTGTTCTGTTCGGTGGCAAGTAATTGACTCTAAGCCATCGATCCACTTGTCCTCTTAGATAAGGGGTCAGTAGAAAGACCACGACTGCATCTTTTGTCCACCCTTAGTAAAGTTTCCCGTGAAAGTGGGCTTCGAATTCTTTTGAGTAAGCTACAAACGTGCCTCTGGCAAACATGTAAAGGGTCAGTAGTTTTATTTCTTGAGAAATAGTTGTTGCCATTTATTCTGGGTTTCAGCGGTGTTGACGTCGAAGAGACGTTTGAGAACACAGTTTGAATTATTAGAAGCAGCGGGGAAGATACATTTTCGAGATCGGATTACTGATTTTGTTTGACTTTGTTTGACATTAAATTAATTTATTTTAGTACAAGGAGAGGTGCAATATTTTATTTCAAAAAAACTATAAATTAGTTTATATGCGAACTCAAATATAATTTGAAATTTAATCGTTTTAATTTTGAACAATATTCATTTTATCATTTATAAAAATTATCAAATTTATGGAGGAAAACAATGAAAATTCACCTTTTAATACATATTAGACATTGATCAGAAAGTATTGATTTAAAACCAAAAATAAATATTAATGTAAATTACTGTAGTAAGCTCCATCTGTATAAATATAGCTCTTACGAAAATAAATGTTGTTATATGGTCAAAGGACTACTTTAATATATGTAAGAATCGCTAAATCCTTATGAAGCTCTTAATATTATATGCTAAGCATTTACAGATAAATACGTTTGTAATTTGGTAAATTCTGGTTCCACGAAGACATGTTTTGAATAAATAAAATCCTTAAGTATTGATTTCTGTTAAATAATACTGCAAATTATAAAAGACAAAACTTTAGTTTATTGCCATATTTCTTAGTTATTGGGTCAATATTAAGTCAATCGAAGCGTTATAACATGTTATTATCTGCTATTAATTACAAATAATTATCTATCTATACTGATTCATATTAGTCCTGATATTCAAAGCAAAAATTACTGCAAAATTTTTTGACAAGTTAAGATACGCGGAACTAAATTTTGAATCCTGTCAAAATCTGCTTGCGATTCATATGATAAACGACTGATATTTAGTTGAATCAGCTTTTGTTTTGGATGTTTGCTAAACCACTTGCTATAAAAATTGAGTTCAATGATTTTCAAAATGATATAAGCTTGCTTCTAATGAATGGAAATAATTTCGAAAATATAAAACTAAGGAACATTACTAAAATTTAATAAATCACTTTAAATTATCTGAAAAATTTAGAATGAGGATACTTTCTCTATGAGGGTAAACATAGCAAAATGCCATGCATTCTTTGAACAAATTTTTAATTTACTAAGATTTTTTTAAAAAAAATTAGTCTTAAGTATGAATTTTTAGGTGTTTTTAAAATTTATTATCAATGTAGTCAGTTAGAAATGAATAAGATATGCATGATTCTTTTATGTTGCATTTTTATAAACAAATACTTAAATATTGATTACATTGAACATTTGTATATATATTTCATAATAATACTAACCAATATTTTTCTATCGTTTTTCTTCTTATATATTTTTGAAGAAGGTGCGCATCTCAAATATTATATAATATTTTTATTGCATATTATTCAAAATTACTCATCATTCAATGACATTATCCCAAAAATTACGTGTTCAATTACATGTATCTCAAAAATTACGTGTTCAATTACATGTATGTCAAAAATTACATGTTCAGTTACATGTATCTCAAAAATTACATGTTCAATTATTATGTATTATAAGATTTGTACTTCTTTTAGAATCCGAGTATCTTTATCCTTATTTATGTTACAAGTTTCAAATCATTAGACACTGTTCCAAATATCAATCAAGAAATGTCTATTTTCTTATATGCGTCTCTTTTAATATAATTAGAAACCAAAATACCTCTTATTGGCGCTCGCTCATTTTCTTCAATTTTTCTTAAACAGATCTTAACAAAACTGTTTATCTTCTATAAAAATAAAAATGCGTACATTGTATGTCTAAAATTCGTGAGAGTTAACCTTCAGATTTTCATTTGTTACCATCAAACAAAAGGTAACAACTAATATGATCTAAATCATATTGATTCAGAAGTCAACACTGATTATTAAATAATTATTGTAAAAGTTCAAATTAGATCAGTGATCAGAGGTAATTGAATTTTACAAATAAATAGCAAATTTGTTCAATTGTTATTTTGCAACCAACTTATATATAAGATATCATTCTAGTTCAATATGTTATTTTTAATCTAATTGAATAAAATGAAATTCAGTGTGTATTTAATGAACGCAAATGAAAGATAAGTTATTGCCATTACTAATTGCATGCAGAGTAATTTTCCATACTAAGAAAGAATATTTATTTGGTTTTTAAATGCTATAGTCATGAAATTCCATAATTAAAATTAAAATTTCATAAGACTGATGCTAAAATAAAATTTCTAAGGAATATAATTTTAGCTAAATAATTTTAAACTCTCTCTTTTAACAGTTTTACGGGATTGCAATTAAATTGACACTACTACTGAAATGGTTCACAATAATTTGTAGGATTCAGAACAATGTAAAAATCTTAATTCTAAACACTATAAGCAATAACTTTTATTTTGTAAAATCGCTTATTACACGCTACTTATTTATATTTCTTTGAAAGTGCGAAAATTCATTATTAATTTTAAATGAAACTCCACGCAAATATACATGGTACATATAACTGTTTTTCCAGATTATCTTTATGGTCTAAATGAATTTAAAAATTTCATACCTAGCGGCATTCCTAAGAGTTACTATAAACAAAAAAATAAATACTTATTTATTATGTCTTCATCTTCCGCTGTCTCGCTTGTGTCGATTCTTTATTCCGAGAATAGATTTCTCTTTTAATTTGTCCAATTCATAATTAACTCATTAATTATAAATCATTTACATTTTTGCTTTATTACTTTAGTATATCAACATTTTTTCAGAGTTTAAATATTCAAGTAACTTTTTCACAATAAATACTGTCACATCGAATGCAAATCAAATAGGGAAGTATATCTACAGAATTCAATCAAAACTCGAGAATTATCAATTTGATATTAAGAATTTTACTATTTAAGAACTGATATTTGTATTAAGAGTAATATGAAGTTGATAGAAACAGTAAAATGATAAGAGAGAGATTTTACACTTCGGTTTAATATGAATTAATTTTAAATGAAGATAATAGGATGTAAGGCAGAGCAACAGGAAGATGAAAATCTGTCTCGAATTTACTGCTTTGTGAGAGGTATATATATAGATATATATACGAAGATGATGCACTTCGCTTCAGTTCATGTTTCCCTGCGCAAGCATCGAGAATAAATATGGCTTGCTGATGGACTTCTTCAATGGAGCAGTGAGTAAATGAATATAGGCTTCTGGCGCAAGAGAGGAATCCAGCTGTTGTGCCATTGCCAGAGAACTCGCGAGTATCACTACAGTATGATTATTATATTTTAATTAATCATAAGTAATACTAATCCTACGGAACCCTTTATGCTTGCATAAAAATACCTCAGATGAAAATGTTTCTTTCTTTCATCAAGGATTTTTGCTCTCGTATATATTTTAAAAAATTGGATACATTTGTGTGGCAATCTAAAGTAAAATAAATTTAAGCTTAATCTTTATCTTACAATAATATTTTTATAATCAACAGGCAATGCTTAGTTTAACATATTCAATATTACATTGTAATTTTTTTACTAAGACTACCTTAAGTTCCCGATAAACTAGTACAAAGGAGACGTCCAACATCGACTATGCGCATAATCGGATCCATTAGATTATACTCCTGTACAAAACAGTAAGCATTCATACAAGCTTCCAAAATTGTTTACATAATAATGAGAAATACTGAAAATTTAAATGATTTTCAACATAATATCATTATTGTTGCTCATGAGGTAAGCGACAACTTAGAGAGATAATTTTAACAGGTAACTATTGAATTAAATGCTATTGCCTCAACATGCAGTAGTGTTCCATCAGTTCAAAGAATCTGCTTCAGAAGATGAAGACCATCTTAAAATGCTTAAAAGCGATTTGAGATAGTATCAAGATGATATTCAAGATGACTTTATGATACAAAGAGATGCTTCTCGCAAGGACATGATAATGCCAAAACTGGTAATATGATGAACGAAAGCAACTAGCTGGATCTGTTAATCACATTTCTAACAGATTAAAAGATCGAGTGATTAAAAAAACCGTGAAGATATTGAACACACACCTGGAATATGTACAGGTTGGTGTGAGAGGGAGCTTAAATATGTGTTTTTTTTCTCAGTGGAAATCAATTTGATCTATTGTACATTGATAAACATCTACTATTGGACATGGATAAGTAGGCATGCTTCATACCAAGTAACGTATCTCGCATTTAGGAAAATGTACTTCATTTATTCTAGCAGAATGATCATGCGTTGGAGTGGCATCTTTTCGCTTCAGATACATTCTTCTGAGTTGCGAGTATCATTCTGTTTGCAAATGAGCCACAATTTATACTTACTTTTTGTTTTCATTCTTTACTATTTTCTCACTTTTCCATTTTTTACCTTTTTTTTCATTTCTATTGGTTTATAATTTTTCGTTCAATTCTTAATGATTTTAGTTTCCATTTACGTATCTTTATGTAAAATTATATATAAAAAATATTTTTTCTTCTGCATTTAATATTTTTCTTTAATTTAAAATTTTCTATTTATCTCTTTAAAAATAGTTCTTTAGTATGTATTGTTTTCACATTAAATTCTAATATATTTTTGATGGTATATTCACTTAACAGTTTACTAATGACTTTTATTTCCTCTTTTTTTTATTATAATCTTTTTATTTATATATATATATATATATATATATATATATATATATATATATATATATCAGATAAATTTGGTTTCAGAAAAATGATTTATTACTTTTAATTTTTAACTTTAAATACAGTAATAATGATTAAATTAAATTATGATCATAATCATCATAAGAATAATCAAATGAAAAAAATTAAAACAGTTTTGAAAATTCTGAAATAAATTGATATATGGTTTTCAGTATAGCGATGAAGAAAAAAATAGTTTAAATTGCTACATATTTATATCAAAACCAAGAATGAAAGATAAATTTGGTTTCAGAAAAATGATTTATTACTTTTAATTTGTAACTTTAAATTTTTCAGAAACTTCGAATTGAAATAACAATGCATGTTATGTAATAGTCATCTAATTTCAGGATATGAGAAATAGGTAAAATATTTAGGTTATAATGCATGAGAAATACAACCTTTTCCTGGAGATTTGAAAAATAATAAGCATTCGTACTTTTTTTACTCTAGAAATGAGGTTTTAAAAGAAGATTTCAATTTTACAAACTTTCAACGCTAAGAAATATTAACTTCTCCAATTAACTCAATTTTAAACCACAATTGAAAGAAGGAATTAAAAATAAAAATTGATGAATGGAAACACCGACATAAAAGAATTTTTTCTTAATTAATAAATGTTTCGAACATTTCTTTTTCATTTTATCTTAACAAATAATCTAATTTTTCTATATTTTCAGATCTTGTGAAACTGAATTATGTAGCGACATTTTGATTTTCTAAATTATTTTCTTACTGACAAAGGAAGTATTTTTTTATTTCCTCATTTTAAGAGGATTAGTATTCATACAATAGAAAAAAATTCATTTTAATCTCATTAGAAAACTAATTCAGCAAAGAAAGTATAAGGATACAAATTTTGAAAGAAGTAACAAACTAAATTTTCTGTTGTGTAGCGCTATATAGGATTAAAAATATATTAATGTGAAAAATAATAAGAATGTAAAAATAGCTAATTGACTTTACTAGATTTTCTTTCCAATAATTTTAAAGAATAAGTTGTCCTGCAAATAGTTTCCTATATATTGGCTGTAATGATTTATGAAGGCTTCTAATTAAGCTTTTTACTCATAAAATATAATTTGTAGTTAACTTGTAATAACTGGCTCGTAATGTCACAAAAACAACGTTTTTTACTTCAAATTTTATATTGAAACAAGATATTACCTGTATCTAAAAATCATACATTAGAAATTCAACATAATTTTAATAGATTTTGCAAGAAGTATGTATTTGTATTGGATAAATGATATATTTTTGTGTACTGCAAACCTATATTTACATTTTCGAATGTAGTGGTTTTAAAAAATGAGAAATTCACTTATAAATTTAAGTTTCCTAATAATATGTGCTTAATTTGAAAAAACGTGCTTATCCAAATTTCACAATTAATTTAAGAAATGTTATTCAGAAAGTTTGGAGATATGTCGGATAAATTTAAACTAAAATGCTCTTTTTTTTCAATTTAGGAACTAAATTCCACATTTTTCATCATATTTGTAATTTTTATCGAGCCTTAAATAACATTGTAGCTTTTAACTGTAAAATTCATCGTAAAATAAATTGCTAAAAATTATTGATACAATTTGAAAAAAATTCATCCACTTTTCCAAAACCTTATTCGAATTTCAGTGATATTAACTAAAATTTAAACAAAAACAGACATGTCGAACGCTCTACATTAGGGTTCCTTGTTTTATGGTAATTTTTTTTCTAACAGTTAGTGGAAAGTTATGATAAAAAGTCCCTGACAAAACTTTCAATACTAATCTTCTAAATTTGATTCATACATAATTGCGTTGAAGAGTCATAGCATCAAACCAACGATGGACTCAATTTTAAGGAAGAATATTCGCTGAGATCACTATGACTGAATATTTCAAGTATTTTCTAGCTCAGCTTTAAAGTGCGAAAAGAATTGCTTACATTTATAAAACAAAATAAATCTATTAAAGGATTCAAAATTATAAATATTTATTTAATGCGGTTATAAAAGTAATCATTTCGAAAATATAAAGAATCATTCAATAAATCCATAGAAATTCCGAAAATTAGTGCTCGTAACATCGGCTTTTTTTTAAGAAGCATCATGAATCAATTGACTGCTGTGCACAATTAAACACATACACAGTGCAAAACGTAAGTGTTTGTTTTTAAAAAAACACGTGTTTGCTTAAAAAAGTGGGAAAAGTGAGTTTCGGGAGGTGACTAAACGATTATATTTAAAAGGCTTAACACCAAAAAATGCAAAGCAGAGTTGGAAGAATTTCATGGCACATCTGCTTCTGTGTTTGCAATAGTTTCTAATAGGATAAATGAGTTTAAACGTCGCCGTACATCTACAAAAGAGCAACGTTGTTCGGGACGTCTATTGGAAGTGTCTACTCTCGGAATAATTGACAATATACACGATATGCGAAAAAAAGTACGAGTTTATAAGAAGAAAAAAAAGGAAAATTGGCGAATAAGAAAATTATGTTCAAAATAGAAAATAATTAAAATTTCAGAAAAATAATTTAATGATTTATTTCAGAGTTACGAGATAGCGATCTCAATAAGATGTTGACCCACCTCTAGTCTGGATGCAAGCTGCCACACGACGTGTCATAGAGTGATAAAGCTCCCTGATGGTCTCCTGCGGTATTTCCTGCCACATTTTCAGCAATTATCGGGATAAGTGATCAACGTTCCCTGGTAGATGCATTCGCCTTCCCATCATATCCCAGACCTGCTCGATTGGGGAGAAGTCTGGCTGGCCAAGAAGGGTTTGAGAAGCTATAACATAGATCATAGCAAGACGTGCCATATGTGGTCTGGCATTATCTTGCTGAAAAATAAAGCCAGTGTACTGCAAAATGAACTACAGCAAAACAGGTCTCAGAATGTCATCAAGGAGTCCGGCTATCAAGAGAAACGGCACCCCAAACCATAACTCCTGGTTGAGACCTGGTATCAAGGGAAGGGGGCCTGGTATCAAGGGAAATGGAATCTCCGACTATAACTCCTGATTGAAGGCCTGTGTGGCGCGCAATAGTGAACGCACTGCCCCGTGCCTCTCTAGACAAGCCTTCGATGATCGTCAGGACACAGTTAAAAGCAGGATTCATCGCTAAACACTATACGTCCCCAATCAGCATCATTCCAACCTGATCGAACCAAGCAACACTGTAATTTCGCTTGACAATGTACAGGCATGAGTGGCTAGTGGCGTAGCGGTCGGTACGAGCTTAGATTTCGCTCTATCATTCGTCTGTGAATAGTCATGGCGGACACTCGTGTGCTGGTCACGCGTCTGAGTGTTGATAACGATGAATCAAGGCGCTGTGACAGATGATCTGGCAATCACTCTTTCCTCCCGATCTGCTGTGGCCCTAGATCAACCGCTACCATCATGACGTTGAAATTTGTCATTGTCCACCCAATCTTGCCAGCATCTTCTAATCGCCGCATCGCTTCGATCCATTGACGAACGTTTCTCCGATTTGCCCAATCTACCTCTTTCAATGCAATGATACGACCTCTTTCAAACTCTGACAGTTGCTCTTAATAAGCTCTAATCCTTGCGAGGCATTTTTTTCAGTCGTTGAAAGGTATCGTAAATCGCAATGCAACAGAAAATTTGACCATACGATTCTTATATACACCTGCTGAGAGCGCAGTTCCGATGCGCTGTTGCTCCCGCAATTCATTCTTAGGATACTGATTTTAATAATTTTGCATGTTTGCTCCAAATGTTTTTGCACACTAAAAATCGGGCAATTCCTTCTTGGTAAGTCGTTTTTTTTTTCTTTGTTATAGAGTGTAGTTCTGAGGAATTGAAGAATCAAAGTACTCGTAATAGTTGAGCTCACTGGCATATCGCATGGTACAGTATTTTCAATTTTGCACGAAAATTTCGAACGGGCGAAAGGTGAACGTGCTTCGAAAAACGCAATAATGTCGAAATTGAGCGGCTAGGTGATGACTACGTTGTTTTGGGATGCACGCAGAATCATTCCCACCTATTACTTGGGAAAAGACATGACAATAACTGGAGAGTATTATGCTTTGTGATTGCACCAGTTGAACGAAGAAATAAAGAAAAAAGTATCCTCATTTGAAATAGAAAAGTATCCTCTTCCATAAAACAATGCCTGGCCGCATCACTGAGCAGTTTCGATGGCCAAAATCCTGGAATTAAAATTAGAATTTTTACGACATCCGCTGTATTCACTGGATTTGGCCCCAGTAATTTTTTTTCATTTCCAAACATTAAAAAATGGCTAGATGGACGTCTTATGTCGAATTAAATAGATCGTCCACACAGATGCCTATTTTAAGGAACTTCCCAATTCTTACTTTTTAGATGGCTTTAAAAAGTTGCAGAAACGATTAGAAAAGCGTATAGAGCAAAAAGGGGAATATTTGGAAAATCCTACCTAAAACAAAACAATTTATTGTCATACCTTTTAATAAGGATTTATTGAATGATAATCGTAATATTTTCATAGAGATAGAAAGAAGATGGACAGAGTAATTGATTGGTTGCTTATGACATCGAACTTAGAAGCAATACGAGAGCATTCATAATGCTGAGCCTCAGTGAAGTGACGAGGACGTCACTTAAGCTGATATCTCCCTCTCAAAACTACCCCACAACGCTTACGAGGGGACTTCTACTGATTTAACGTGCGTGAACCAAGCGACATGTCGAGTATTCAGCGACACCTGGACTCAAACCTATGATTCGCTGAAAATAACGCCGACCGCGAATTCGAAAGGTTATGCAAGCAGTGAAGAAGGACAGAGAAGACTGTCAGTAAAAATCACTTTACTTTTCTTTATTCCTTTTTAACCTCCTTTTACTCAAGATAAACAAATGCTTTTTAAAAAAAAATAATATCAGATATTAATCAATATTAGCGACACTTATAAATTTAAATTATGTCAATGTTTCCTTTGTAAAATTTTAACTACAATTGAAATGAGTTTCTGTGAATTTGTTAGGATAAAGCCATCCTTGCATTACCTCTTACATGCATACCCTTTTTTATAATTCAGTTATTAAAAAGTATCCTAACGTTGTAAGATATAAATGATTTTCAAAAAAAGAGTTATCACTTTTAAGTGTATGTTATCAAACATTACTTCTAAACATATTTTCATCACATCTACAAGAATTCTGAATGTAATTTTATCTCTGCTATTCCATTTTTTTTAAAGTTAATTTTTAATGTGTCATCCGTTAAATAGCCAAAAATATCTTTGGAATTCCTCTAAAATAATTAAATTGTTACTTTGATTTACTCTCTTGTACATTCATGTTTATCTAACTCTGAACTAAACGAAGATTTATCTAAACTACACTTTTATAAGTATAATTGAAAGAATAATAAGATTAAAAGATTTATTTTCTGGAATGGCACAACAGAAAATTCAACTGACATTCACATCACTATCAGTAATAAGCCTGTTTTTAGAGCTATGAAAGTTCTTTTTTTATAATTATTCGATTTATTTCGTAAACGCGAGATATCGTGAACTCGTCACAGATGATGATCAAGTCATATAAATTGGCAGGAAAATAATATAATTTTTAAAATTTCTTTTAAAAAAAAAAAAACTTAGATTTGGTAAATGAAATCTATGAAAAAGGGGTGATATAATTACACACTAATAGAGATAAGTGATCTAGAACTAGGAGTAATATGAGAGAGAGAAAGAGAGAGAGTTTACGACTAATTATAGTTTTCCTTAAGCATTACATCAAGGAACTCATTTTATATGGGGAAAGATATTTTTTTATTTTGCAACTAAATGAGGAAATAGGTGTGAGTAATTGATAGGAGTGTTTTTGAATTATTTGGCTTCATGACACTGATATGAAGCATTGAAGCTGGGTTACAACTAAAAACACACAAAGCGACCTCATTCATTTCTATATTTTCTATTTTCTAAAAATTGGTTTAGAGGATAATGTGTTAACTCACGTAGTTTAAACCGCCAGAATTTCAGATATATTTATTAAAATTATTTGTATGCAAACTTAAAGGGCAATTTAACATTAGCAAAAATTAATTTCGAATAAACAAGTTTTCCCTCTTGCATTCAAATATAATTTTTTATCTAAAATCTAGAAACATTTCTCCTTTACCAACTTCTAGTCTTCCCCAAATGTCTCCCTATAGTTAAATAATGATACAAAATTTATCAGCAACAATTCATTTGCATTAGCAATTAACAAAACGTTGATATATCACTGAATAGTTATATTTTCATTATTTATGCTGTTACACTCACATATCTGTCAAAGCCTTTTTCTTGTACTTACTTATGAATTACGTTCTTTTTCAAAATTTAATTCCTGTTAAGTTTACAACAACTGTGAATATGCCTGGTGCATTTATAAAATGATTCAATATTAATCGAATTAATTATCAATATAAACTTTTCTGTTCTTAAAATATTTTGAAGATGAAACATTTACGTTAGTAATCTCATTTTAAAATTACAGCAGGCATTCTTTAAATAGTCATATTACGGACAATGGCCGTGCCAGGTTAGTGCATTTACCAGATTATCAAGCGTTAATACAGTATTCACAGAGATACTAAAATAAATCACTCCAGGTAAAAATTTAAAGGAATAGAAAATTAAATTAATACTCTTACTTATACTCTAAGATAGTCTTTATATCTATGAAACCGTGTAACAGATATAAATATTCGATAAAATATTTCATCATTCTAGCAACTACAAAAATAAACTCAAATATTGAATATCAATTTAATTGAATATTTTTGTATTTATTAATTACACAGCACGGAAAAAATGACGATCCGCAGTACGGTTGTCTGACAATAAGAACCGTCTGCTATAATCTGAGTTTCTTAGTTTTATAAAGTTAAAGTTAATTTTGGTGCAAAATGATGGAACAAACCCAGTCCTTCAGTAAATCAGCTTTCATCTATTCGTTACTCAGTACCTCATAATGCATAGGCGAATTAACAATGCTTTTTAAAGCTCAGATGTTTCTTATTATTGCAGTGTTTCTAGAGCTGTCATCAGATTATGAAAGTGTCAATTTAAAACGTCATAACAACATAATATATAAAAACAGTGCTAGAGAACTATTTATATTCTTTTTCTCTTTCGCAATCATTCCCTTTTCTTGTTAAACTGATAGTTGGATGCAATTATTGTCTTTACATGCAAGTAATTACTTTGGAATATGATGTACTATAACTTAGATTCTAAAGTAAAATTAGTCTTATTCAAATGCTTCCAGCTGCATTCTGTTGAATTGCCACCCTAAAAGATATGGAGTCCTAAACGTGATACAACTTATTTCAAAAATCACCACAAAATGTTCATTACGGGAACTGAAGAGTCCAGCACAAGGCCACATGTAGGTTTAGTTAGTAGCATCAAGCATGTGGAATTCGAGTGTTCTGCACGAGGCTACTGAAAACTTTAGATATCAGCACTATTGAAAAACAATCCATAAGCGTAAGATATCTGCAAATGATCCAGAATAAGTCCAGCAGTTCCAAGTCTCGATCGAAAAAAAGTTGTTTTGAAGTCTAGGAGAGGTTTTAGGATCGAAGAAACGGTAGATGCTGTTGGACAGCAATCAGACCACAGAAGAACTAGTTGGATCAACTGGTTGTCTGATTCAAAGCAGAATCAAGTTGTGGTAAACTTACCAAGAACTAGTCACAAGCTGCGACAACAGTTCTCGGTGCTGGTCTTCCGAATCTGTCGAAACCGGTTGCAGCAACCAATAGTTTTCGTTTTCCTGCGTGTGGGTGACCAATTTGAATATTCACCTAACTCTATTTCAGAAAGTTTTATAATCCAAATATTTACTACCTTCCGATCTGGAGTTAATTATTAATTTACCATGTGAATTCTATTTGGAATCTTAAATCTCTTATGTCAACTATCGAAAAATATGCAAGCAATCTCAATATTCAGATCATGCAGAAGAAATTTGATTCATCAAAGACAATAGGTCCCATCACAAGTTCCCCCTAGTCTTTTCGCACAAAGCCAAATGTTCAATACACTGTCAAGAATTTAAAAGTTTGGATTTCTTCAATATTTGTCTTCATTAAGTATTTTTTGTTGTTAGAGTTGGAGCAACAAACTTCTTAATTTCTTCTTTTTGTTTTTCATATCATAAATTGTTGATGATCTAATATTGAATTCACTCCTTATGAAGTTTTGTTTTTCGCCTTGCTTCGAGGATATTTTACTACACTCTAAACTGTTTTAAACAGGTGTAATATAATGCAAATGTAATATTTTACCCACTGGAAAATAAAAATGAGAAATAAAAAGTTCTAGGTAAAATGGGAACAGCGCTGTATCGCAATAGGGAGGTCAAGCTAAAGAAACGTCTGAATCCGCACAAAAACATTCCAAAAGCAAACGGTTTAATCTGTGTAGGAATGCAAAATGTTCTGAAATATCGATTGCCAGATTAACGAGTCCCTACTTTATAATTCGAACTAATTGTTGTGAGTTTGTATCACTTTCATCCTGTGTTTAGAATGAGAAAATCATTTCAAAAGTGTAATATGTACATTATTTCCTCTTTTCCCCAGAAATCTCAAATCTCGATCTCTTACTGTCGGCAGAGTTAATCTAATCTATATTTCCTTGAGCTATAAGGAGAAGAACCAATTATTTGTATCTAAACATTAATCAATGCTCAAAAAATATGTTTGAAACTTATGGAAAACAAAACTGGATGTATGGCGATGTCATATTCAATATACGTTTATCCATGTAAAATTCGTTCTGTTCTGGAATGAGTTCTAACTCATTTGCTTTCACGACTTATGAATTCGATTTATTCGGTAAAGGTTTCAAACTAGAAGAGAATTATGGTAATTTTAAAGTTATTGATATGCGCATGTCTGGGCTCAAGGTTTATTCAAATTCCTTTACCCAGAATGCAAGTCTTATATGATTTACTTTTTAAAAAAAATGAAGTACTTTGCTAGAATATACTTATACAAAAAATAATTAAAAATCTATTTTACATCTCTATTTTACACAGAATTATACATCCATTAATTGTGTTTCCTAAACTTAGAAATTCATTTTTAACCTCATTGGAATCTATTCGTCACAATGCGTTTGTTTCTTAGCTATTTAAATTTTTTAAGAATTACTTTAAAAATCAATTTCTATAATTATTCATAATTTTTTAAAATCTATATTGGCATTTTCGACATACTTGTAAAACACTTGATGAAAATACTTTCTTGAAAGATTGAAAGTTTAATAAATTGAATTAAATTTAAAAGATTGAATAAAGAAAGATTGAAAGTTTCTATTTTAATGTCCTATCATATTCCTTGATGTTTTCTTACATTAGTATGTTTCTTTATCATATACGCAGCTGATCACAAATAGGTACACTGATAGCACCTATGAAACAACTCATTGCGTTAAAATAAATAGTCTTATGCATTTTCATAAAGTAATTTTAAAAATCCACAAACAATATTTCTAAATTTTTCTCCCTTTTAGCATTTTCAAAAAAACTCCTAATGAAGGGAAATAAAATATTAAATAAGTGTGATTCCAATGTTTTCAGGTATGTCTTAATCAGTTCTTTAAATTTTGATTATGAATCATTTAAATTACAAGCCATTTAAGCTCTATTCTTTCTTTAAGTGAAGTTGCTAAATTTTAGCATCATTCAAAAAAGTAATTGACTAAAAATGGATATAATATATTAAATAAATTTTAAAATGGTTGTCTTGTAACTACATTAGTAATTGTTATAAAACATACACGAAATCAAATGAATTCTAAAAAGTACTATTATAAAATTTAACATATTTTTATACGGAAAACATTCTTGAAACGAAAATTTAAACAAACAATTAAAATAAAATCATTTTTATTAGTAATAAAAATATATTATACTTATACAGACCATATGTTCCTTTGAATCTGTCTAGAAAATAAAGTTATTCTTATGCATAATCCATTTAAATAAAATTATATTCTATTTGTTAAATGGCCGCTGCAGCCTGGTGGTCATGGTCGCGAACTCCCTGTCGGCATTGTTTCCGTCGAGTCTTAGGTTCGAGTCCTGGTGCCTCTGAAGACCTGCCGTGTAATGGACTAATGTACGTTGTATTTGTTGAAATTTTAAGTCCTCCCTTAGGATTGGTGGAAGTTTGGAGAGTGGAAGGCCAGCTTAAGATAGAATTCCTTACTATTTAACCAAGGCTCAAAATTATGAGGTTGTTGCTTCTAAGTACAACATTAAAAAAAATGAATCTAGCACTTATGTTTGTTAAACTCCTTAAGTTATTGTGTTCGATTAAGATCTTCTTGTTATGCACAATTATTTTAGTTGAATTTCAAAATAAGACGTAAAAATAAGTTTCAAAATGAATCTACTTGTATGTATTGCATGAATGACTTCATAATTTAATAATCAATGAGATTTTGAAATTCAGAATTTTATATACATGTTAATCTGAAAATCTAACAGTATATAAGTTAGCTTTTAATTTGAGGTTCATTTAATATTTTACTTAGATTACTTAGCTTATTTTCGTTCATGTAAAAATGTAATCTCTTTTAAGTGGATATCAAGTAGAAACGAAATTGTCTGCAACAAATATCAAATCAGCGTGTATCCAATGAAATTAATTGCAAGATAAATGAACCAATTAAAATAATACCACAGTAAACACCTGAACTTAATTGTTTTCTAGAAACGATGAAAATTGTTTTAAATTGTTAAGCCAAAGCCTTCGAGTTAAAATAAATTGTTATACATTAAGATAGTACTTAGATATTTCAATTTTTAAAATCTTAAAGATTAATACATTAAATGTTGCAGTTTATAAGGAGATAAGAAAGAAAGTGTTTGAAAAAAATGTACGAAAATGTAAATTTATGTCACTTCAAAACCTTCAAGGAAAGAGTTTTGAAGTAACATAAATTTTGCTTACAAATGAATGTTTTATGGACTTAAGAGAGTTTAAAATTAGAAAAATACCCAAGAAAAGTTTTGTTACTGCATATATTTACAGTCAAAGGGGCATATTATACAAATATAAGAAACAATTAAGACTACGCGGAAAATGATGACTCAAAAGAAAATAAATACTTTGTAAATTTAATAACACAGAATTTAATCTTATGTAAGGAGTAGACTTTTATTTTGATAATACGAGGTGTGGCTGACAAATAACGAGATGCTTCTGCAGGAGAAGTACGCAGGCGCCAAACGCCAGCGACTGACAGTTGTTTAGTTTGAAGCCTTGTTTTCGAAAGCAGTGCCTCTGACCTCTGTTAACAAGTCCTTATACACATAGCCTTCGTTCGCATTAGAGTTCTTTTTCATTCGCCGAAAAAAATTATAAGTGAGCAACGAATTGTTGAGAAATTGCACGAAGCTTGAAAACACTTTTACTGAAACTTATAATTTATTGAAAGAAGTGTATGACAATGAATGTCAAGTGAACAAGAGTTTTTGAGTGATTTAAGCATTTTCAAGATGGTTGAGAAGACGTTGAATATGATTCATGCCCAGATCAGCCTCCTACGTCAAACACGGATGACAATATAACAAATATCGGTAATGTGGTTCGATCTGACCATCGGTTAAGTATTCATGCGATTGCTGACACTGCAGGAATTCACAAAAAATCCATATTGCAAATTGTTCCACCAAGATAACGCGCCAGCTCATTCCACATCGTCTATCAAGAAGTTTCTAGCCAAGAACATCATTCCAGTGTTAGATTATCTACCTTATTCGCCGGACCTTGAACCATGCGATTTCGATCTGTTTTCTAAATTGAAATCTGCATTAAAAAGAATTATATTTGAGTCCGTTCGAATTGTGACAGAGAAATTGGACGCGCCCTGAAGGAGCTGACTGAAGACCTCCAACACTGTTTCGAACAATCAAAAATTCTCAATGAGTCTTGTAGGGATAAAGGTAGGGTGTATATTGAAGGTGATATTAATTAAATATGTGTGACATCAAAATAAGAAATTTTGAACCATTTCCCTCGTTTTTTAATAGCTACACCTCGTACAGCTATTGCGTAGGAAGAAACTACGGTACTTCCGAGTTCTGAACATTAAAACTTTATTTAAGAGTAATTTTAACTTTTACGTCATTACAACATTAAAAAAATCAACGCAATATAATATCAATAATAGTTTATCCTATTTATAAATATTTGATAAACATATATATGAGACATCAGGTCTATTGGTGCATGACATTTGAGGTATTGTATTTTGCTGTAATGAAGGATGAAAAAAAAATTGCTTTTATAGCCTTTCCACTTAGAGAAGTTAATGTTCAAGTAATATATTAAAACAGTTATAAAATATCTTCCAAATAGGGTAGAAACAAAATTCAAACAAAGTTTACATAGATAAAAGTTTAAAATTTCATATGAAACCAAAAACTTTTAAGAAATCGATATTATGACCACAAATTATGTTTTTAATGTATACAGTCACTTCGAGGAAATACTGTAGCATAAATACTCTAAACACTTTAAAAAAAAACTTAATAATTCATCATTTCAAATAGAAATAAGTAAATTTTAATGGAATCAAATTTAAAGTTCTCGTTCGTTCCATGAAAGCATTTTAAAGATTTTTGAATGTGATTCTCTCTATGAAAACAGCCAAGCAGCTTAAAAAGAAAATATTTAATAAATAAAGAAAAAAATAATTAAAACGCATTCCCGAACTTTTATTATCTATTTGTTCCCATAGTTTCTTGTATTAATCTAATCTCGAATATACATTTTAAAGAATAAATAGTTATTCTGTTTGCGTAGACACAAAAACATTCAAATACCATTTTCGCATTCATTTTTATATGTTACCAAATTACGTTTCAGTTATTTCATCAATAAGTAGAACTTTTTTTGCTTCCGAGTCCCGAAACACTAATTTGTATTATTTTAATCCTACAGGATGCAAATTAAAAGTACGATAACATTAACATTCATACAGAATGGTAAGTGTAATGGAGTTACGTTTTCACGGAAGTGATTTGAGGATTAAGTATTTATTACTTTAGTATAGCACTGCAGTAATCCAGTCCAACAATTTAACTCTTACATTGAGCACGTTTTTAGTACCCGAGGGCATTAGTTCTTATTATCCCATTTCCTCCTTTTTTAACCGTCTAGACTATTAGCGTGATATCTAGATATCACCATAAACGATAGTTAAGTAGAACAGTTTTGTCTCCATGGTATCATTATCAGAAATTCTAAAGGATACAGTGTAGTTAAGGAAGAACGATTTAAAAGGAAAATGTTTTAATAAAGGTAATATAATTCTACCGGGTGGAAATTTCTGCCTCAGAACCGGCAATTAGTTTGAATTAACGGATAAGTTAAAGTATTCTTTTATAATGTTAGGTAGTCTTGAATAACTATTTTTCGTTGAAAAAAGGACTTATATGCCACACACTACATGTGGAAATATGCATATTTCAGAACTATTTAGTTTTATGACAAAGAATATTGATGAAGTAAATGGCAACATCTTAGATCAAAACTGTATTGATTGATTATAAGCGTCGCCCTTTAAAGCAACACAAGATCTCGCAATTTTGAACCATTGTCGAATGACGAAGACGACGCATGAGTGAGAGACTCTCACTTAAAACTTCCACTCTATGCCATGCGAAAATCGCGTACCCCACAGACTTAACGTACATCGTCCCATTACATGACAGCTTTTCAGTGTCATTAAGACTAGGAGGAAACGTCTCGTCTACAAACCAGAAATTTTGCTTTAAAAAAAGAAACAATTTTATGCTATAAAACTTCCTATTGAGCGTTAGTATCGTTTTCCAATTACCTGTTTATCTTGTGCATACTCAATAATTCAAAATTTTTAACAATATTCAATAACATTTTTGACATTATGAAACTTAAATAATTTGTTAAATAGTTTATTTATATAATTTGAATTCATTTTGTGAAATCTATATAAGCTAATTCTAAGCATTCTACTTCACATCGAATTCGCTTCTCTTCTAAATTCTGTTAAGGAGCACTATATATTCTAAAACTAAGTTAGTTACTTGATAAATTACTTTCATTATTTTTATAGTTATGATTGAAATCATTCAGCTCAAAAGTCCAGCGTAAATGATCCTCTAAATTAAAATTTGAAAATTAAAAATGGCTTATTTCTCCTTTCGAAAAATTATAAACTTCTATTGCTAAGTTTAACTATGAGAATATTAAAAAAAGAAAATATATGGATGTATGGTATTTAGATATACATATACTTACATAATAACACTTGACAACCTTACTTCCTAAATTAGCATTATAAAAATCATTACTTCGATACCAGTTTTCTTTTTTCGTAGCATAATGAGCGCGTGAATGGTGTTTATTGCAGTAAAGTAAATTCAAGGTAAACTGCATATTCACAGTTGAATGTATTATATGGAAATACAGCTCTATTTTTCGCAATAGTTTTTCTTATAAATTTCAAATTGTTAAGTTATGATTGCAAAAACATCTTTATTCTTATATCACGTATATTAATTTTACGTAAAGCTATTGAGTCTAATCTGTGCTTAAAATCCTATGTAAGCAACATAGGCTGTTTGAAAAACGTTTCAAACAACTAGAAAAAAAATTGTACTTTAAACATAAACTTTTAGTTGGTACATGCGAAGAAACATAAAAATGCTGATTAGCTTAACAGAATTTCATCCAAAGTTGTTAAGGAGTCACTTTCAGTTGATTTCTAAATATCAAAAAGATAAGTTAAATTTAAGAAATATGATTTGTAGCAATATATTAGTTTAATACACCACTGTTTTTTTAAGTTAATAAAAAAAATGTTAAAATGTTGCATTACTCAATTTTAAGATACACTGTACGTTGTATAAATAGTAATTCTAAAGCTAAACAATTAACACGCTTAAATTATTACAAGTCTGTTTAACAGACATAGGTAATAGCCAATAAAATATATTTATTTCTGGCGAATGAGTGTCTTATAAATCCCAGTGATCATTTTTTTTTTATTATTATTTGTAATTTTGAACAAATTTCGTCTCAACCAATTTTCTCTGTCACTTTAGCTGAGTGAACCATCTTTTCTTCATTACTGTACGACTCCAGAACTCCTGAAATTCATAGTAGATGAGGAAAAAAAACTCGCTCTTAAACGTTTCCATTACAGCGTCCGTCTACCGGTCCGCCTCTTGCTTTCCGCTTGTGTATTGTATGATGACAATTACTTTTTTAGAAGTTTTCTATCACTTCTCAATTTTTTTTGAATGAGTTTGGAAACACACTGTATGTCGTACTAGTAATGAAACCATGGGCAGACTTCGAGATTTTTTTTCGGTCAGGCCTTTTCTTGAACCATGTATGTCAGCATACCTCCTGAAATTCATGGTACAAATGACGAAATGTCAGAAAACTCGCTCTTTATGTTTTCTGTTACAGAGTCGTTTATCTGTTCACCGCTTACATTGTATGGTGAAAATTGCTTGTTTGGATGTTTTCTGTCACACCTTAAATATTTCCCCATGAGTTTCGAAGCACAGTTTTTTAAACAAGAAATTGCTGCTTTTAGTGTTATCTGTGCATTTGAATGCAGCGTGTAGTGTCAATTCAGAATGAAATAAAATCTATTAGATTGTTAGCCATTGGAGTGAGATTTTAGAAACCAACTTTATTTACAGATCCTTTCAACTCTCCCGAAACATCTATGGAATTGAGAGGTAAGTATCATTTCTACTTACTTCGTATAAGGTTCTACAGTTATGGTATTTTTAACAATACGCATAAATGTTTAGAACAATTTATTTTTTGCGTCGTAAATCAAGATGCGAACAAGTGCACGCTTGCGTCTCCCTTAATGAATAATGTCTATTTTTATTTCTATGTGTCATGTCTTCTTCTTCCGTGTATTGATTACCTGTGTGTAGATGGTGAAACAACTGAAATAAACAGTTAAGGCTCCCATCTACCGGCCGTTTTGATTTCCTCAGCTTAGTGTTAATCCTGGGAAATTTCGACTTCCTTTCTCAAGTCTTAACTATTTTATCTACTCGTATATAATATAGTACATCTGAAACAGCAAAAATTAACGAATGCTTCTGCTGAATTAAATTTTTTCTACGATTTTTATAAATATTTTACCCTTATTTTAATGATTCGCTTATGAGGTTTCCGGTCTTTAAAAATATTTTTTTAAAAATTGGAGGAAAAAATGTAACTCCTCAGAAGTATTCAGTATTTTTTGTCTTTTCAGATGCACTTTATTGTATTAAAATAGATAAAATAGTAAAGATATGAGTTCGGATATAGAAATTCCATAGGATTAACATTACCTCCATGAAATCAATACGGCCGGTAAACGAGAGCCTTAATTAACAAAGGGAAAATTTTAATAGATGATATTAAAAAAAATGCATTTAAATTTTTGAAGGATAAAAATTTCAAATGTATAAAAGATTTATTTTTAGTGACTGGCATTTCAAATCAACTTGACTAAGTAGGTATATATTAAAATTAGTATTCAATGAACTTCCGATAAAAAAATATTTATGAAATATGTATGTTTTTATAAATCATGTTGAGGCTTTTATTGTTTAAAGTGTTTTTTATTTGAAGCTCTAATAAAAATAGTTCCGCATTATTTTATCTAAAATTATCTTAGTAACAACTAACTTGAAGGGTAATTTTTATTAATTGATTGTTTTTTGTTTCTTTTGATTACTTCTGCTGCACAGTCATACAGAAGCTAAATAAATATTACACATTACTACTCTTGATTACTTATTTTCGTCTTCCAGACTGCTAAATTCCACAAAAATTGTTGTCTAACTTCTAAAATAAAATTGATGCTGATGATTTACAAGGAATTAAACTAAAAAACAAAACAATATCAGAAGAATTTTTAAACTTATTGCTAACTGAAGTATTTTCAATTTCTATATCAGTTGAACATTGCAAGAAAGGAAGAAATCCAAGAATGAATTTCAGACGCTAATGAAAAATAGTTATAGAAAGACGCTAATGAAAAATAGTTATAAACAGATGTGAGTGCGTGACAATCAATTAAAAACATTTCCAGTTTTAGTGTAAAAATACACTTATAATAATGAAAAAGCATACCATATTGAGAAAATTTTTGATAAATTGCAAAATATAATCAATGCTTCGAATTGTAACATAAATTTGACATATGAATCCAAAGAAGAGACTTTGAAAAAAGCAAAGTCTCACGATTTACAATGACATTTAATACTAAGGTTATATTATATTATAGTGGGACTGAGCAGAATTAATATATTTAATTTGATTAACTAACTCGCTGATGCATAACGATTGCTTGTATTTTTGTTTCTGCTCATTACGATAAAATTTGTTAAAGCTGTATGGAATATTATATAAGTAATGACATCATAAAAATCAGACCCAAAAGCACGTGAAATAAAAATTTAAGGCCCTACAGACATGTAATGTTTTTTTTTCCCCAATGACATCGTTAAATAGTGTGTAACTATATGAGGCGTACTTCACTTCAATTATCCTCATGGACTCTTCCTGTAGGTTATTTCATTGAAACAACTCAACTTCCAACTATGCAAAGCAAATCTCATATGATGAGATTTGCTTTGCATAGTTGGAAGCATATAAGACGTAGTGAGAAAGATAGAAAAGGGAGGAAAGAAAGATAAGGTTATGGTAATAAGAAGGGTATTAGTGTGTTGAGAGCAGAAGTATTATGGTGTGTATAAGGAACCTGATAGTTAAAATATGCAATGCTGTCAGAGCGATTAATGGAGGTACTTGCGTCGTGTCCCGATAAGCGTATTCTTTGAAAGATTTTAGAATTTGTAGGAACTATCGAGTTGGAACATGACCTGTGGAGAGCATCCTCCTTATTTGAGGATTAATTAAAGCAATTTTTGACAAAATTGACTCATTTAATTTATTTGTTAAATTACTACTTGAACTTAAGTTGAAAATTAGATTTTGTGATAAAAGTAAATTTGGAGATGGCAAACGAAACGGGTAATAGGATACCGTCAAAAGAGTTTTGAATTAAAATGCGAATTATCAAAAAATAATAACAACTTATAAAAATAAATTGTATGAAAAAAAATTTTAATTCATATTCATGATGCCCTGAAAAATGTCATTAAATAAAAACAAAAATATTTCTCTTAATATCTTAGCACCTTTTTCTTTTGTAATGAGTGAATATTATGAATGAAAGTGAATAAATGTTGGAGAAATTTCAATAAATAAATAAATGTTTATTTGATGTAAAAGTTAATGCAATTGAAAATATTCTGCCGTCGTATCGAAGATAAAATTAATTTCAAAAACAGTTTTCGAGAAGTTTTAGATTTTTTATGGAATAATAGCCCGTGAAAAATGTAAGAGCTTAAAAGAGAATTTCCAAAAGCCTTTTTAAAATATTTAAGTACCTTTCCAAGTAGCATTTGATCATTTTAAATAATCAATTTGCTTCTTTCAATATTTTTCCTCAAAGTATCCTTTGAAAAGAAATATTTCATACTAAAGATGAAAAATGAATCAGAAAATCATAAAGTAGGCCTGGAAGACATTAACCATTCAAGATCAAGCTAGGTTTGTATAATTTTTCTTATAATTTTAGATAATTTTTTTTAAAAAAATGAGGCATTACTCGATGCATTTACCATGTTACTTTGATGCTATTTTTACTTCTTTATGTGCGCAATATTTATATTTAATACATTTTTGAAAAAGGCTTTAAAATATTATCTTATTCATTCCTAATCTGTTTTTATATTTTTAACAAGTAAAGTTTTTGATCCAAACAAGTCGAGAGATTCTTATAAGATTTGTATAAACGCTTTTATAAGCTTGAGGCGAATTCATATCCAAAGTATGAAAAAATACCAATTATAAAAGACGTATATTATTAAACATATCACTCAATATATTTGCTATCATATTATAAAAATTAACATATTTTCACGAGAAATAAAATTCATGGGATTTTCCATAAATAAGTATTTTAAGTGGAAGATATTAAAACCTTTCATATCTCTTAAGCCATTATTTATCTATTCATGTCTTAAATTTTCACTGAACAATTATTGTTCAAAAACATACTATTTTCTCTTTATATACAGAAAAAACTACTTCCACAAGAAGAATGACATAAATATATCAGGAATCACATAAATTTCTTAAATGTAACGAATTTAAGAATCATTTAACTGTTCAGAATTTAATTCTGATATAATTATTAATATGCATTTTTATTCAATTTCATTTTCTGGCATCATTTGTTGATACTTTTTGGAACAAATTATACTCCACCAGAAAATACAAATAAAGTTTTATATTGTTTTTTACTATGTTTGTGAAAAAATAAATATATGCATAAGATAAGGTCATTTCTTTCAAAAATGAAAGCGGGTAAATGAACCATTTTTTTTTCGTTACAAATTGAACTCAACATTTTGTTCCATAAGAAATTTAATTTCATTCCAATTCATTATTGTTAGTTTTTTTTTACTCACTTAAAAAACATTTTAATCATTTCGATGCATAAAATTAATAGTAACTGCTTACCATGTAATTTTAAATGGTCAAAATTTTAAAAAAAATATTATTGGAATTAATTATTAGTGCTGAAAAGAAAGATGTGATATTTGCATCAACAGATTTTATAATAAAAGCATTTATTAATGGGTAGCGAAGAATAGTGTAGAGATGTTATAAAACTATAAATTTCTGGGATTTACATTTTCATGGAGTATGCTTATTATGGAAATACTATAGATTACGTGCCACATACTGAGGGCGTTTCTGCTAGTTAAATACAACATTTTACAATATTACTTATAGATTTTAATGACATTTAAACATCAGACGTTTCTGTAAATCCAAAATAAACAAATTTGGGTCTTCAACTGTCGCTGAGATATTTCTTTTCGCTATTAAATAATATTAGGTATCACTGACATAAATCAAAAAATGCGAAACTTCAAACATAAAATTCATTTTCTTAAAATATTTAGAAACGTCTGAAATATTGTATTTTTCTAAATTTTTATGAAATTTAATAGTAACTTATTTTGGAATAACAGATTTTGATAAATTTATTTTGAAGTAACAGATTTTATTTTTAGCATAACCGAAAGTTATTATGAGTTTATTATTTTTCTTTAATTAAAAGAATATTCTACGAATAAAGGTATTTATCAAATTTTAAAGCTTTTACTTTTTCCTCAATCTTAATACTTAAAATCTTAGCAACAACTATTTAATATATCGAGTATATAAAACCAGATCATTAATCTGTGGAATCCACCATGCAACAAATCAAATGTTTCAACTGGAATTTCCCATAAATTCAGAGGTTTATAAATTCTTATTTAATGAGCAAAAGTCATCTTTATCCTACATTTTAAACGAAAATCTACCTATTTCCTTCCTAACTACAGCAGATGAAAACTTATGAAGCAGTAAATGTCGTATAATCATAGATTATGAGTCGTATTAAATCAGATTAGAATAGAGCCGGCTGTTTATTGCTGTTTTATCATATTTTTGTATCAAAGTGGAGTAGTTTATGTTAGATAACTCAGTAGAATTCCTATCGCCTCTTATGCAAAGCAGAGCAGACGATCTCCCTGTGATTTTGATAGAAAATAATGAAGCTTTTTATAAAAAAAATAAATAAATAAAAAATGTTTTTTATCCCAAAGAAGTCTCATAAATAATGTAAAAAGAAATTTCTAGAATATTTAGCTTGAAACTAATTTTGGATTGGAATTTAAATGATGGATTTCATTTCATAAGGAGCTGTAAAAGATTTCTATTTAAATGTTAGCTTAATGAATATGCTTGCAGTTAAAATAATATTCGAATTTAAGCATTATTGTAAGTAATATCGAATTTTAACACATCGAAGCAAGAGCATTCACCTGATAATAAAATTACAATAAACTAATTAAATATTTCTTTTGGATATCTGAGTACATTTGACTTAACAAATTTTAATTAAATGTAATGTATTTGTCCCGAATTATCTTTTATTATGAGATTACCGTAATGGGTTTTTTTTGTATATTATTGGTAGCATTCCGTAAAAAGAAATTTGCGAGGAGAGAATGTCTGAACCCTTACAGTTAAAATAATTTTATTACTTTCTAATGTGACTGTATATATGAGTTGCAAAATCATAAATCTTTAAATTGTTTACACACTCATATACCTTTATGCTTATATTAGAGATACTAGTAAGACATAACATCAAATTGGGAAATTGAACTTTTTTATCAGTTTTAAAAGGATTTATAAGAAGAATTGTAGTATGCCTTTTTGATCATTAACGCTGTATGTGGATGCTAATTAAACAAAATAAAAAAACATTTTGCAACACAAAATTGAAAGATATTGTTTCATAGACTTAAAAATAAATTATTTATTTTGGTATTCGCTTTAAACGTTATCATCTATGTAGCTTTTCTCCTATATTGTTTTTACCGTGAAAGAAATTGTAATAAATTTCTTAAAAAGTTTTCACTCAATATTCAATAAATATCATTTATTTATTTGATTCCAAATAAAGGCCCTCTCTAGTTGTTATCCACTGTGATCAAATGAACTATAATTCATTATCAACAACTTATCTGGTAAAATATCGATTGCTGCTCTCTTTGAAACATCTATGACTTCTGATGTCCACTTTCGTTCGTGGATCTGCGAAAATCATGTCATGGCCATTTTCAATTATTTGCTCTGCAGCTACCTTTACCAGATATGTTAAGTGTTCCTCATCTAAAATGGTTGTTCAGCCATGCTTAAATTCATTGAAACGATATTTCAGTGTGTAGTCATAGACGACGAAGTATCCTCATAAGAAGCGTGTAACTTTACTTTTACCACCTAACTCGTTTTTACGTCCAAAAGCAAATAGAGAAAGCCTGAACGATTTTACACTTATGTCTGTCTTACTAAATGTCTGACAAAGTAAAACTAACCTATGTATCAGAGTCAAATTTGTTTAGAAGCCATTAAAAGATGGCAAAAGACAAAAATACTTCAAAAGTATCCTAGCAGTGTCCATAGTCTTCAAACAAGGGTATTTATTGAATCACCCTCAAAAATATAAAAAAATGAATGTTCACAGTTCAATTAACAAAAAAAAAAAACTTAAAGTGGCCATGGTGATATCTATATAATAATAGCAGATTCTTATTAATTAATCAATTCTAAAATCATTATTTAATTTAAGCGTTTCATTATAAAATAAATGAGCTAATTTTACTTCATGAAAAATGAACACTTTCTGTATAATGATCACTAAGTAAGTGAATGTTATTCTTTTATGTTATTATTTTTATTACAAATATATGTGCATTGAAAAAGAATATTTTATGAACATTAGGAAAAGCATTTTAAATTTACCATTTGGAATTCATGAAACTTATTTAATTTGAGGAATGATGTCTGCAGCATTTTTGTCAAATTGCCTTACATGAATAAAAAAAAAACAAGTATTTAACAAAATATTCCAATTAAAATATTTTATTCAAGCTTAATAATATTTTTATCTGCATACGCATTTGGTAATTATAAAATATGAGTCATTATATAACCGTGCGTAAAATTTTTTAAACATAATTAAAAGAGTTTTAATTTTTCTTCAGGAACAATTTCGTGCATTTGAACTCATTTTTAAGGAAATAAATCTTTAAAACTATTTTTATATTTAAAATAATGACAAAACACACACTTTTCTATTGTCTTGTATTTCTATTACTGAAAGATATTAACAATTTTCTGTTAAATCGATTAGTACTATTTGAATCCTTAAATATTTAGTGAACATTATTTACTCACTTTGAAAACTTTTCAATTAAGAGATATATTGACATAATTTATATATTTAACTCTTTAAGTTTCTTTTACATAATATATATATATATATATATATATATACAATCTCTTGTCATTTATACGGTTCTCCATCTTAGTAATAACTTTTTTTTGTTGAATATATCTTAAAACACTTATGATAGGTAGTTTAATCATTTTCGATCCTCTTACTAGTCCACAGATTACCGCATATTGTTAAAAAAATTATGCTTATTAAAGACAAGATTATTTCAAACAAACTCAAATTTGCAATGTATTTCAAATAATTAGATCTCTTTCGTTCCGGAAAAACTTTTGGTCTCAAAAAAATGATTACGCTGTGGGATAAATAGGTTTCTACCAGTAATTCTAATATGCATAACTCACTGGATATTTTCCAGTTATCTTAAGATAGAGGCGCCTGATTTAATTTCGTATGCAAAATAAAAAATTATTCAAATAATTATCTAATGAAATGATTTTTATTAAGCATTTATATCTGTTCAGTATACGTTATTATAATTTATCACTCAGTTATAGTAATATTTTGTTACACATTGTTAGTATCTCGTAGATGAAAGTTTGAGAAAATAATCATCTTTAGTACGTACGTTTCAACAGAAACAGCATTTAATATTCAACAATAGATGATAATTTAAATTTAATGAATATGTAATTATTTTCGGGCGATAATCTAAAAATTATTATTCAATTTCTTTCTTTCTCTTTTTTTTTTTTTTTTTTTGGAAACAAGCTTAATTATAAAAATAAGAGAATATTAACTTAAATAAAAGAAATTAGAAATAATATAATGGAATTATAGATAGTTAGTTTTATTAACGTTGCACTAGAACAACACGAGGACCAGTGGCGACGGACCTCGTAATTTTGAACCTCGATTAAGTTGCGAGGAAAACACCTGAACTGGCACCCCCTCTCCTAACTTCCACACCATGCCAAAGGGAGGACTTTAGGTCCCGAAAGATTTAACGTGCGTCAGCCCCGGCTTCACAGCAGGTCATTGGCAGCCAAGGATTGAACGAAAAACCATTACCACTAGGCTACTTCAGCCACAATAATATAACATATAGGGCTGAAATTGCAGAGTGGTTATGGTCGAGAGCTCAAGGCTGCTGTAGTTTTCGTCGAGTCATGGGTTCGAATCCTGATTCCACCATATACCACCCATGTAGAGAGAATGATACATCTTACATTTGTCGAGACTCCAAATACTGCCGTTGGTGTGAAGTGAAATTTAGAGAGGAAGGTACCAGCTCAGTTGTCGTTGTCTTCACTTTAATGAGATTCACATAATTCCCAGGTCCGTCGTCAATAACCCTCGTATTGCATCTAATTACGACGATAATAATTAATTAATCACACACTTGAACATGCTTAATTCAACACGGCATTGAACAATAATTCAGCGTGTTTATAATCTAAAACTAAAAATAAATTATAGACTTTTTGTGTCCATACGCTTCTTTGGCATCCAAAATGTTTTGGCAGTGATCTCATAGTCGGAATTGTTTCAATCAACTCCCTCAAGTCTTAATGCCACTGTTTGACTGAACTAAAGTATGTTAAATTAGTCAGACTACATCCTCACTTTGTCAGTTAAATGAGTTGGATTCCAGCTCAGGATATACACATAATTTAACCATAGTTTACAAATTTGAAAATCTTCACCAATAGTCTCCTCGTCTGGCTTCTAGGTGCAATATTTATATCAATATTTCTGTCCATCAATATCTCTGAACATTTCGTTTTTGAATTCCTACTATAATTCCACACTCTCCTTATATATATATTTATATTTATTGTTCAAATTTTCAATCGTTAATAAAATACTTTTTATTCATCCACTCAAGTACAAACACATTTTTTTAAAATTGTAGTGGATGACAATTAATATTAATACAGTTTTTTTAAATATTAATTCATTAATTTTATTGAATTGGTGAAAATTTAGTTTTGTCCAACCACTTGGAGCGATATCAAAAATTGCCAAACTTGGCGATTTTTTTTTGACTGAATGTTAAGTCCACGAAACGTACCATAGTAGCCACATTTGGCAAAATACCATCAAATAATTCCTGTCACGGATGACGGTTGGGCTAAACTGCATTCCAAACCATTTAATTTATCGGATGAATTAAGAAACAAGCCAATACTTTTACTATGTCATCTGTCTTGCAATGGCAAAGTTGGTAGAGCGTCGGTATAGAATTTTCCTGCCTTCGAATCGATTCTCATCGAAGAATAAATTTTTTTTATTTGATGTTTGAATAATTAATTTTTTGTTTTATATGGGAGAAAAAAAAATCGCTTATATAAGATATTTAGCAGAATATAAATTTAAGAGTAAATATCGTCAGTGACAAAGCCTGTAGATCGCTGGAAAAAAATTTCTTTTGCCACTTAATATTGTGATTCTGTGATCTGTATATACATAATTATATTGTAATTATTTAATAAAAAGTAACTAAGGAATAAATAGCATAAGAATGAATTACATTCATCACAAAATGGAAGTTATTGTTCCAATATTTCTAAGAACAACTTCATATATCTCATATTAATATGCAATAATTCGAAAATATATATCAGAAATATTTTCAAAAATTATATTGATATTATTCTAATGACTTTCCCAACAATCTATTGGAAATTTCAAATTTTATTTGAAGCTTCGAAATTACACTAAGCATTCTGAAACCGCTTAATATGTCTAGCAGAAACTGGAGTAGATGGGAGGAATATGACCGGTCTTGATTGAGAACTTCATCACTGATTGGGATGAATGATATTGACTATCGATTCATTCCGCTGTCTAATATCTCGGTAAAGCTGAGTAATTAAGATTATACTAAACATGCTTACTACTAGGGATAAGATAAATTGATTAAATTATTCAATGTGATGATATGATTTTATGTTACAGAAGAATTGATCACAATATTTTTGAATTGATTCTAAACTCATTTGTATAATATACGTTTTTAATATTCACATTAAGTTGAAAACCCAAAAAATTCACTAACAAGGGCTTAGAATATAATTTAAGGGGATTTACCTAATTTTTTGAAGGTACCTTTGCACCTTAAAAAATTCGATTTTTCAAATTTGTTTTCAAAAAATAGCGTTGAATGTTAGGAGCATTTTAAAGCAAACCGCGTCAAAATCCGACAATTATTACGTCATGTGCAACAAAAAGTGTAAATGTCTTAAGTGGCATGTTCTATGTAATGCAATGTAAACAAACCTCTTTTTCTCTGTTTGTTATTTTCACACTTTCCACAGGATTAAAAAAAGGTTTTGCATGCAGAGCTTTAAAATTTTACACGAGTGTTGTACTTGTATATCTTTATTCTATGAACCTCAATTTTGTTAATAGGATGATTAGATTTTATTTTATAACATGATACATGAAAAAAAAGTTACTAAATACAAACTTGATAACTTATTTAATTTTTCAGATTTTTTTAATGTAAGATAAATTTAAAATTTGAGGTTTACAGAATAAGATCATTATTTAGCTTTAATTTGGTATGAGAATTATGGTTCTACTGTACATCTTTCAAATGTTATCTTGTGGGGAACGTAAGGTAAGCTAATTTATTTTTTAAATTTTTGTATGCATATTTCATGTTGTATAAGAAAATATATTAATTTAATAGCAAAACCTTACCCAATGTTTTAAACTATACACTTTATTACACAAACTGTGCAAAGTTTCATATTGAAATGAGCCAAAATTGTTGATTTATGAAGAATAGAAAAAAGAGAGAGAGAGTTTGTCAAAATGTTCTACTTTTGATTTCGAAAGGTACTAAGTCCCATTAATCAAAGAATTTTAAAATGTATTCTGAAATAGGGTTAATAGATTAGATTCCTATATTCAAATATTTTAGCTTGCATGAATTGAAACTTTTATTTTTGTAACTAATGGTTGAATATGAAACTCTAAGAAATGCTACTCGTTGGTAAGAGTTAGAATTCAATTAAAAATATGCTATAAGATATGTATTATCATGTATATGTGAAAAATATTGATTAAAATATTCTCTGTTAAATGCTTTGAAGAATGGTAGAGTAGAATGTTTTAATTAATAGGAAAAGTCAAGACAAAAACTTCTATTTCATAAAGCACTGACACGAAATATAACTCCCACTTTTTTGTTAAATATACAGATTTATTTTGTGAAGAAATGTCTAATAAAATTTAGAGTTATATTTCATAAAGTGAGTAGATGGACATTTCATTCCTTAGCACTTGACAAAAATTTTTAAATGCATTGTAAGAAAACTAGTAAATCATGCTAGAATATATTTTTATTTCGTGAAAACAGAATACTGCTTCCCTTTACCAGATTTTTGTTGTTGTTGTTGTAACTCTTACTAAATTTACTTCAAATTTTTGAAACATTTATTTACAAGACTTCAGAAAATATCCTTTACTAAAGTGCTAAATGATTCCATATTGATGTACAATTTCATTTCATTGTTGTTCTATAACAAACGTTAGATATGTTTCAGTTTCGTTTTATATTAGAATTGAAAAACTGTTTGTTAGGTCTCTGAATACAAATATACATGACAAAATCTCTGCTTGTATTATTGTCTTCTAAGGCTTTCTTCGTCATTTTATTTAATTCAAACAATAAAAATTTAAAGTGAAAGAGTTACTTTGCTCTAGTATACTCTTAGTATAATAATTAATTCACTCTCTTTGATTAGGGTATATGTTTATTAATAAGAGCGATGACCAACTTTATAAAAAATAATTTTTTTGTCTCAGGCTGTTAGGTTCCATATATTTTTCGTAAATAGAAATCAGTAATCTAATCATGTGACCGTAAATTTGAACTTTATTTGGCCTCAAATCTATTTCTCCATTTAAAAAGTTAAAAAATAATATAAATACATACAACTTTGGTAAAATATAAGGAAAGTAGAAAATTCATTGAAATAGAATAGGGCCAATTTAATTCTGCGAACACAGAACACGTAAATGGTGTGGAAGAAAGTAAATTGAACTTAAAGAACACAAACAATTACAAACAAAATATGCAACCAAAATAGCTTTACCTTTAATTATGAAAAATCAACCGTGGAGGAAAATTCAATTATAAGATAACCATATTCATCCATTTCTGTTTCTGAGGGCACAAATTATTCATTTGGAGGAAAGTACCTACGGTAAAACTTCCATACAGAACAATCACCAATCGAGGTATATCGAAGAATCAAGATAAATTAATTATTTATAAAGAAGATATGGATAGAAAAAATATTAGATATTCCGTGGTGGTATTTTAATTGATTTTTATTCTTTTTTTTTTATTTCGTTCAGTTTCTCAGAGATAATGAATGTTACTTGAATATTTTTATTCCAAAGCCAAGATAAATTAAATAAAAATAAATAAATATTGATTTTAAATGAAATTATTATTCTTTTCAAATTTAAATTTGGTTTTTTTCTATTTACTTTTACCATGTATTAAGATTCGTTCTTTAAAAGCAGTAATGGGGAAGAGAACAAAAAAAAACAGATATCTTGATTTTAAAATAACATGCAATTGATTAAGCTTATAATTTTCGCTGAATTGAGTTTTTAAAGAGATGCCGTATTTCATTAGAAAACGAATTCAATAAGGATTTTTTTTTATAGATAATGGTTAATTTAAATATCCCAGTTTATTTCAGATTTTAAAAAAATATTATTCTCAGATATACTATATGTTAGTTTATTTACAAGATTTTGATTGATGATCTTAGCTTAATAATTTTGATTCCGCACTTATGCTATGAATAGCATTTTCATTCCCTTGACCCTTGATTATTCTTTTCCATAATCTTTACACAAACAACAAGCATACGAATTGTCAAGCACGAAAAAAAATAAGTATAATTCTTGAATACTTAAATAATAAATTAGACACCAAACAAGCATATTTACATAACACATCAATCAATAACTCCCGAGACTAACTCAGAGATGGCGCTCGTAGTAAACCAGTAACCAGGTCTTTCTAGAGTACTAACCTTTGCTTGAAACGTGTCAAAATTTTAAGTCGATCGGACCAGAAACAGCTGAGGTATCGAGGTTGGAGTAAAGTCGTTTTGTAGTTTGTTTAAAAAATGGAAAAAACCGAGTTTCGTGTTCTGATAAAACATTGTTTTTTAATGGGTAAAAACACCGTGCAAGCGAAACAATGGATTGAAAAATGTTACCCGGACTTTTGTTCATCAAAAGCAACGATTTGTCGGTGGTTTGCCGAGTTTAAACGTGGTCGTACCGACACAAATGACGCGGAACGCTCGGGTAGACCTGTGGAAGCCGTTACACCGGAAAATGTGAGTGAAGTGACAAAAATTATAATGAAAGATCGTAAAGTGAAGCTCCGTGAGATTGCTGAGATGACACAGATATCATATGGAAGTGTATTTACTGAAAAAGGTTTTTTGAAGTGAAGTGAAAAAGGTTTTTTCCAAGTGGGTGCCGCGATTGCTTTCGATGGAACAAAAACAGCAACGAGTCGATGATTCAGAAAGCTGTTTATCGCTATTTACTCGCAACAAAAAAGATTTCTTGCGAAAAAAAAAAAAAAAAAAAGATTTGGAAAAGCGTTGGAACGATTGTATCACCCTAAAAGGTGATTAACAAAAGGTGTTATGTTGATGAATAAAAAAAAATTTTGCAAAAAAAATGTTGTTTTCAATGTTAGACTCGGGAGTTATTGATCGATGTGTTAGAAAGCCATCACCTGTTTTTGTTTCACATTGAGTACTCGAATAGTTCCAGACCACACTTTCCAATAAGAGAGTGCTTAAAATAATTTGTTAAGCTTAATTTCATGTGTTAAGGCTCCCGTCTATCGGCCGTTTTGATTTAGTGAACGTAATGTTAACTTTATAGAACTTTAATTATCGTTCTCAAATCTTGACTATTTTATCTATTTCAACGTATTAAAGTGCACAAGATTTCAGCAGAATTATATTTTCATTCCGAGTTTCACAAATATTTTTACTTCTATTTTAATAATTCATTTGTGGTTTTTCTGGCCTTTAAAAATATTCTAAAATATTTTCACTCATCTGAGGAAAAATGTGATTCCGCAGAAACTTTTGCTATTTTCTGCTCCTTGGGATACACTTTTTTTTTCCTCCAAATAGATAAAATAGTAAAGATTTGAGAACGTAGTAAAAATTCCATAAAGTTAACATTACGTTCACGGAATGAAAATGCCGGATAGATGGAGCCTTCAATATTTTCGTATCTTGCTAGTTGATGCCAGTGTCACATAATGAAGATTTGTACAGACTATCACAATATATTAATTTCTTCAATAATAATCTCTAATATTTTTCAACATTTTCTTTTCTAATTTTAAGTTTAAAATTACAAAGCTTATGTACGTATGTAAATAAGAATAACATTAATTTGTAAACTGAGTTTATTTACCGCTCAAAGTTCATTGCTTTAGTCAAGGACGAAATGATCATTTGAGTGCTGTATAAAATAAATCGTTTTACCATTTCTTGAAAATCCCTGATTAATAAATAAATCAACAAATCAACCATTCAACGAAGCAATAAAAAGCCAATCAAACATGCGTCAATCAATGAACCGATCAATAAATTAAACCAATCAAATTTCCAATATGTTATCCCTTTGGTTTTGAAATATGTTTTTTCGCAACGCATTGCATAGAATAATTTCTTATGCAGATATATTTAATTTTATTAATATCCCTCAATAACGATAATCAAACTTTATTCAATATTTTAACTGTTTATTTATTATAAATAATATTTCACTCTATTCTGTAGTTTTTGTTGTATAACTTAAACAGAAATTTATTCCTGCTGCGTATAAAGAAATTCTCAATGAATTTATCAGAATATTAAGACAAATCAATATGGTTACCAGAAAGGATTTATAATTATTTTGAAAGAAGTTTCTTAATACATTCAATGCCCTTTGTACTAAAATTGCTTCTGCATTTGGCACTTGTTTTCTCTGATTCTTAGAAACTCAAAAGTTATTGAAAAAAATATGTTAATAAATATTTCTTGTTTTGCATCATAGAGCATCGATAGCATATCCCTTTAAGATTACATTTCCGTGTCATAAACTCGAAATTTCTCTCTAAGCGAACTGACCGCTGTATTGCAAATTCTCCTTAATATCTCTTACAGAAATATTGGATGCATTATTCAAATTGCTATCACTGAATTTATGATCATTGGACCATTATTATTAAAGCTGAACTCTCCTTTAATGTCCATTCTGCTACTGGCTATGCTCCACTCTCTTCTGCAATGGAAAGGGTGAACCATATTCCGTTCAATTTATACGGAAAATTTCGACTTCCTAAATAAACCCCAAAGTCCGGTAATGATTCAAAATGAAGGGTTCTTGAAGAAAAAGGGAAGCGAGTCGAATAAATCAGAAGCTGATGAAGAAAATGTGATCTGTTCGTGGTAAGTAATTGACTCTGTATCATCGATCCATCTGTCCTCTTAGAAAAGGGGTCAACGGAATGACCGTTTGGATCTTTCATTCACCCCAATTCTGTCTCGCGAGAGAGTGGATTTCGAATTCTTTGGAGTGGACTATGACATGCCTCGAGCGAAGAAGTTACGGGTTGGGAGGTTTTACTTTGAGCGAATGGATGTTGCCATTTATTCTGGCTTCCTTCGGTACTAATTTCGAAAAGCTATCTGGTTGTCAATTTTGAATTATTGGACACGGTAGAGAGGATACAATTTCGAGATTAGAATATTCATTTTTGATTGATTTATATATGAACAGAATTACTTAAAAGGAATGCTTGACGGGACATTTAAGGATTGTGGTAAAATACAAAAAGTCTGTTGTTGGAGTTTCTGTTTTCAAAAACTCATACAATTACGGATTCAAATAAAAACTAAAATTTTCCATTTATAGCATATGGAAAATTCTTATTGTGTTCTCATACGAAAGGCTTTTTGTTTTGTATATAAATGAAATTGCTTTCAGGTAGTAGCTACTGAATGACATATCATTATGTTAACTATGGAAATGTGTACTATGTTATGTGGTTTTTCTACTTGTTTACTCATATACATCTCAACTTAAATTGTATACCTTGCTTCGTAAGATGCGGATTCACTCACTTCACAAACAAAGAGTAATCTTATAAATAAAGATTTTGTCCTTGTATTAAACTTTTAGCTATGATTGATTTCAAAATATTATAATTATCTAATTGCATTGCTTAACTTCTTGGAATATAATTGTTGCTTAGTTAAATCTTAAAAGAAAATTGCTTAATTTTATTGATTTGTATACATAGGATTTTAATGAATAAAAATAGTACTTTTTTCCATTTAACTTACAATTAAAAATGAAACAAATACGTCAAGGTAAAAAATAATATAGTAAATACCGAAACAAATATTTTAAAGGGTTTCATATTCATCATTCTATATATTTACCAATTAATTTTAATAATACTTCAGGTAACTCTTATCATGAAGCTTACTATAAATTTCTAAAATATTATAAATAATCTCTTATCAGTATTTCCTTTAACATCCTTAACTTTTCTTTGTATATTGTAATTTATGTATTATACTCTAAGCACCTCAATAGATACTTTAATGTTAGCCAAAGTATCTCGATAACTCGGCTTTATATATATATATATATATATATATATATATATATATAACAAAATTTACCAACTATGAAAACACAAAGAATGAAATATATTTTAAAAGAAATTCCGTTTTGCTGTCAAATTAAAATAGCAAAGTTATAAAAAGTACTTTTTTAGAAATAGCTGTTGTTTTTAGTTACTTCTTTTTTAAATTTAATTCCAATATTCTTTTTAAATTGGAATTTTTGGAAAAACACTTTAAATCAAGCTTGTACAAATTCTGCGAAATTCTTTTGTGTGAGTAGCGACTCTCTTTAACAACAACATCAGAAATCAAAACGCATTATTAGCTAACCCGAATGAGATGTCTTTTTCAGCTTGGTTGTTATCTGTGCAGCAAAACGCAACCGGTCAAATTTCCTCTTCGACCCACTGGTCCAGAGTTCGAAACAACCGATGCCGACATTCCAAGGTCACCAACTGCTCTCGCTCCCTCCATGGGTCAGATTTTATGTAAAAGAACCAGAATAAAAGCCTTTTAGAACCTATTTTTGAAAAATAAATTCAAATATTATATATATATATATATATATACACTCATTGTCATATGAATTTGCGCACCAAGAAAGATTTCTCAGAATGAAACGAAATTTTGCATACGTAAGTACAACTTTGACATAAGTAAGTGTTTACAAAATGAAAGCAAAAATGTCATTTGTTATAGGAAAGCTTACAAAAGAATAGCAGTTTTATTACCCTGTTGGACAACCTTTTGCATGGATGCATGATGTGATACGGTTGTGCATTCTGTCATACGTCCAGTATGATATTTGCAACATTTCCTTTCACACTTGCTGTAAATGCGCCTTCAATTTGACCAAATTCATAGAATGTCCAACATGCCACCCTAAATGATCCCAGATATGCTCTATCGATGACAAATCTGAGGATCGAGCAAATCATAGAAAAGGGAAAATTAAGCTAAGGCAGTCCTATGAAACCCTTGTTGCGAGAGGGAGAGCATTGTCCTGTTGAGAAATTGCTTCTGGGAGCTCTGCCATGAGTGGCAACACATGTAGCTGAAGAATGTCATGAACACATATCTCTGGATTGTCATGGTACCGTGGATCAATATTAAAGGTGACCGTGTGTATTATGCGATGGTACCCCATACAATCACACCAGTTGTATGAGGGGTGTAACTCTGTATAGTGAAGTCAGGATTGAGACATTTACCACGAGGCTCCACACATGTGCACGATTGTCATCACTGTCCGAATTGAACCTGGATTCTTCGCTAAAAACGACCTGATACCATTCTGTTGTAGTCCAATCTCTTCGAGGGTGACACCACTCCAAACGGAGGCTACGGTGAGTGGGTGTCGATGGCAATAGAAGTAAATGGGTGTCACGAAAGAAACTATCTTTCAACTAGGCGCCTTGCGTTGGAAAGGACAGACTCAGAGGGCCTTAGTGAAAGTGCTGTCTGTGTATGGATGGCGGACAATGAGAGAGTTAGCGCTATGTGTGCGTGTCGTATGATGTGACATTCTTCTCTACTATTGATCTGTCAAGGGTATCACGAGCCTGGTGGTCGTATAATAGACCTCCCTCTTGTTTCCTAGTCCCAACATCTCGTCATAGTAAAGTCAGAACGGCCTTGGAGGCGAGCAACTCGCCTAACTAATCTCCCGGTTTCCATCATCTGTACGATTCTTCCCTTCTCGAACTCTGACAACTATTCATATTATCTTTGCTGGTGGCATAATGACATCTCTTGTTCAAGAGCGACCCACTACAACAGAAGTTCAACGCCCTATGGTGGCATTACACAAAGCGCAATCACGCTGCATTTCTTTGCAATTACATATCTGTCTCACACGTACCTTCATACCAAGTTTCGTAACAATATAACCCTTACTTCTTGTTGCAAAATTTTTTATGGCAATGAGAGTATTTTCTACAGTTTTAGCAGAGCAATTGTTGAAATTACAATAATGCAATATATGTATCCTTAGAAAACAATATCCCGAAATTGATGGATATGAAGAAAAATATATCATTTTGAAAAGTCACTATTTTCTTCTTAACGTGATAATTAACTCAAGATATAAGTAAAATTAAGGAAGAGAAAAAATTTGTAAAGAATCTGAAATATCGTATCACTTATTAACTCACATTAACCCCTTTAAATTGTTTTCAAACCACTAAAAGATATCTTGCAGCACGAAACAACAACCAACACGACAGTTGTAATAAATATTCCTTTAACACTGTTGTGTTCCTATTTATCAGCGACTTCTAATTAATGAGCAGAAACTCTCGCAAAAGAGAAACAGATTGTAATGTCCTTAATTACTACAGATCCAAGGAATAATAGAACAATTTAACATGGCGCTGTGAAGAAAGAATCGATAGTAATTACAGATTTTTTGCATGGGAAGAACAATGCAGATCAGAAAAAAACTGAAACCTGAATTGAAAAGTAGTTGCTGTAAGTATATCGGTATTTGAATTTCCAAATATCAGATTTTTTCCCCATTTCATTAAGGCAAATTTTTTTAAAGTTGTCAGAGAATTATATTCATTGCTGAAAGTTTTAAAAAAATACATCTCTGTTAATAGCTCAAAAACGTAAAATTATGTCGCTAATGAATCAGTTAATTAGCTACACAATTAATTAACTTCTTATTAGGACTCCTATTATGGATGTCTTTTATGCATGGAATTCTTAACATTAAATAGCTTTAAGCTTTGTATCATTTATGCTTAAAGTTTTCTGAATTATTTAGTTTAAAAACCAAGTTCCATAAAATTAAATGAATGTCTCAAATATATGACAATACAAATTTTTCTACTCAACAAATTTCAAAAATATTTGCTCTAATCGATAGATAATTATTTTTCTATCTAAATAATTAGCAAAATTGAAAAGGGAAATATTATTTTTTAAAAATATGGAATAAGCAAAACGAAATTCTAAAATTCATTTTAGATTTTTGCGAAAACTCTAAAATTTATTATTTTTTAAAATTATCTTGATTGCCTTTGTCATGAATACCCTTTGCTCAAATTTCCATGAATTACCTCTAATAGTTTAGGAAATAATCGTGGTCTTAAGTCCAATATTGAAAATATCCTCATAATGCGACATATACTAGCATATCACTGCTAATTATAGACCTACGATGTGCTTGAGAAGAAAAATAGCCATCGCCTGTTGCTTGTTTGTAAGTTAATAAACAAATAACTTATTAACACGTATATAATATCAGGAACATATTTTTGCTCAATATTTATTTAGCTGCATATAATTCCAATAAAGCTTGTATTATTTAGTAGAAAAAAAAATTCTTAAAAATATTTGAAAACTTTGGTTCTTGCTTAAGTGACTCCAATTTCAAAATCATTGGGTTGGATTATAATTCTCATTTAAAATAAATACATTGTCTCTCATTAAAATGCAATTACAAGGCAAAATAATATCTACTGTCACTTATAGTAATTGGTCTCTATTTTGTTATGATAGATGCTGAAGATTCTTTGCTTTTACATATGTTATACTGGTTTAAAAGTTATTCATCGGTTATGTAATACTACTTAACTTTGCTGTTTGGCTTGAATTTATTATTGATAAATATCATTGAGATCAATGTGACCCGAATACTCAATACACCTCCTAGATCAGGTCTATTAAACATTTTTGCTGCCTAGGCGGCATTGAAAGAAAATGTGTTGTTCTGGGCCGCATTAAAAAAAATTAACTCTAAGACTCTAACAAGGGTTCATGAGGAAAAAAACATTATATAGTAATTTAAATTTAATAATTCATTATTATTTGTTTTATAAAGGTTGTAACATGAAATTATATTGTGGCAACAGTAAAGGATAATTAAGGTGAGACTCTTGCTCTTTGTTTAGGTTTTCCAGAATAATAAGTCTGATTTAAAATAAAGTGACCAGTTAGATAATAAAGAATATTAGACATTTTAATTTTAAATAGGAATCCCCTATCTCGCTTCACACTCAGCCAACTCACATCTCAGGCAATTATCCACCAATTACAAATGTCTCTCACGTTCACATCTTCATCAGTTAAATCAACACAAAGGATAATATTCGATGCTAAGATCTACAGATTGTCAAGTATTTGAGTCAATCGCCTAAACTGCCTGGCCTGAAACCAACTTAAGTTTGTCTGTCGTAAAAGAGATGCCGAAGCTGGCCACTAAATAGAACCCTATCCAGTGTTACTTATTTTTGTCTATGTACGTTGGTGTGTAAATAAATCACCAATGTAGCTAGGTTCATTTGCTCAAAGAACTATAACAAGCTCTTACTTGGGATAAAATTTTGTGTAATGTTTGAACAAGGCTAAAACAGGTGGGGAAAAGAGGTAGTTTGACACAAAGGATCATGAATCAATATTTTAAAGTTATATTTTCTTACAGTGAGTATTGATATTTCTTTCCCACACTCCTTTTTTAGTCAGCATTGAGACATGCCTTTGGACTTACACGGTCCGTGGATTGGGCAACCTTGTTCTAGATATTAATATCATTACAACTTTAAGAACACTCATAGTAGTACAGATAAATAAATGTTTTTAGAGAAATAGTTGTAATATATTTGAAAAAAACGTTGAATATATGCCATGGGAAAACTATAAATAAAGTATGTAGATTTTTTTAACTGTACAGTTTATAAGATATCTCTTAAATATGAGAACATGTAACACAAATATTGTATCCAATAGCTCTCTGTTTTATAATCTTTTCATAGACAAACTTTTACATCGTGGGCCGTCATTATAAACTTAATTATGTACTGAAAAATCAAAGATGTGTTGGCTCATATTATACTCTGAAAACTTAGGGCTACATTACAAGGTTTCTCACATAAGAAGAATCGCGTCCGCATACAAAATAAAATAAAATTGTGTATAGTTCTCTTCAAAATGTTGTATCCATTCCTTCGGTTTAACTTCCTTCCTTTCATTTGATGTTAAGAGTATATATATATATGAGGGAGGAGGTGTTATCAATCTAGATGATGGCTCATTTTTAATTTTGATTTAGATATATTTTTCATTTTCTTGAAGATGTTTTTATTAGTTACTTTTGACTATTTAAATTTGCAAAATATTGCTTTTTCAACTTCTCTTTTTTTAAATTTGTTTGGTAACTTTAAGCAAGTATTTTTTTTTTTTTTTGATTTATTTAAATCAATTAATTTACTGACATAGTTTCATGTAAATCAATCGATGATGTTTTAGTTAGGCGGAGAATTCTTTAATGGAGTAAAACATGTATGTGAGAGAGAGAGTATACATACCTATGAAATTTGTGTAGTGTTTTTATATGTTATTAATGTTTATTTCAGATGGATGATTGTGTTTTAATTCCCTTTGAGGAAAATGAACTTTTTTTATACGTACTCAATAACAATGCATACTCTTCAGTTTCTTTATATTCGCTATAATGGTTTTGTTATCAACCGATATAGTATGAAAAAAATAAGATCATGTTAAGAATGTTTTTAATGTAAAATGCTCGAATGTGAGCAGTCACATTATCAGCAAAATAAATATTAGGCTGTGCATTTCGATAGTATTTGACAAAGCATTCCTGATTTTTTTCTTTCAAACATTAAATGTGGTAAATGAGTTTAGAATTAATGAAATCATAGGCTGTTTAATTAGGTTTTTTTTTCCTCAGAACCAAGCAAGGTGATTCATCTTAAAAGAAGTCGTATGTTATCAGAAGGAGATAAGTTGCCTCAAATAAAGTTTGCCTCTAAATTCAAAGGTGAGATTACCTATTATAAGCACGTTAGAATATCAGAACTTGCACCTGGTTCTGATAAAAGTATATTTCAAAATAAATTTGTGTCTGTTTAACATACATGAGCTTACTGGTGTGTGAAATTAGTGTACACAATCTATTTTTATTTTATAAGATAAATGCATATCGTATTTTGTATATATTTTTTTATTCAATAAAATTCATTTACATAAATATAAGCAGAACCTTTTTAGAATATTTCATGTAAATCACTTCAATTTATCATTGTTAAATTTTATTTTTCTAATGTTTTTTCCCGGTTTCTTATGGTATTTAATTTTATTTCATTTTCAATTTTCGACGTTAACTTTTGTTTCATTACTGTTTGAACAAATTCCATTTTTTAACTGTGCTATTTCTTCATTTTAAATTGTTAATTCACATTTTATCAAGATATTTTTTTTTCATTTTAATAAGATCCCTTTTTAAGAAATTCTTCAACCAACAAAAATTTCCGGTTTCATTACAAATTATTAAAATTATTTCATCTTTTACATTTGAATTCTCATGCTTCCAAGTTGAACATCCTAGAAATATATAAAGTTATAATAATTATTATAAGAACCGAATATATTGTTATGTAATTATTATAATAATCTTTATTATTTATAAATATCATTTTTATAAATAAATATAGTTATGAATATTTAGGTTGAAAATATATATAAAAAAGTAGTACTAGTTCCTTAATAAGATTGAAATAAACACTTGCTGATCTTTCTGAATCAATTTATTCTTTACCTTCGGTGAAAACATTTCCTTTTTTTTTTTTCGAAGATAGAGAAAGGCAATTTTAGAAGTTTCAGATGCTAAAATTGATTGCGAAACTTAAAGTTTCACTCCGAGCACAAATTTAATGCTGGAACACGTCTGCGGATTTGAATAACTGTGCTCGACGGACAGATTTCAATTTAAATAATGATGAAGTCTCGTGCGCCTAAGGTCGTGATTTAATTGCATAGAAGAATTTCTCTTTTTCTAAGACTTGTGAATCCAAATGCGCTCGTCCATTTGAAAGCGTTAAAAACAAAAGCGAAAGAAGTAAAACTATTTTCAATTATAGCACTTTTTTCACAGTTGCAGCTCCTGATTAAAGGGTTTTCGCTGTAGTCCTCAGAAGGAAAAAATATTAGTTAAAATCTCAAAATGTTCAAGATAGATGGTTTGTTTATTATGTACACTTCATTAATTGAAATAAATATCCATTCTTACACTCTACTATCTTATTTATGTATTGATTTATTGGTTTTAAATAATATGAGTTTTTTTTAACTAAAAATTTTGGTTATAAATCTTTTAAAATTAAAGATGATAGAATCGTTTTTTTTTTTTTAAGTTTTGGAAACTTTTTCTGATGTACATGTAATGATCTCACATAAAATTAATTTAGTTTCCTAATTTTCTCTTTCTCTAACTCAAAAATAAAGAGCTCATTCCTATTTTCTGATCCAACTTTAAATTATCCAATATGTTTTTTGATCACTTGCTCATAAAATCTGTTGAATAAGTTCTACCATAGTCATAAATCTGTCTGAAATAATCCCTACTATACTGATAGACGTCAGGGAAATTCCCCGGAATCCCTTCATCATGTACCATTTGAGCACCACAAGAATTATAAATATCCCTAGAAAGTCCCGGTTATAAATAAACCTGCATAGTAAATAATACTCTACATTGCTCTTCTGATGTAATCGAGAAGGCGGAGCTGCGTCTGTTACCTTCTCCGGTTAAATAACGTATTCTTAATTGTCTCTCTCTCAGCAAAATGAATAAACAACCCTGAATTTTGAAAGTCGCATTTTTATTTCGTCATTAATCTTTAAAGACAATTTAATTTTTAAATTATTTTCATGCATACTGTGCATCATATTCCTTTTGAGATTTGTCTTCGTTATACAAATATTATACTTCGTGAACTCTATTCTAGAATTAATCTTATCTTCCATTTAATTCTGTAATCCTTTTAACAAATTAGAAACTGTTGTGATGCTACACTTCTCTACAGAAGGTTCTCAAAAATTCAAACAGTTATAATGCCTGTTTTTATAGTGTAGAAATATATCACTACTTTTTTTTAATTTAAAATAATCTACGAAATTTTCAACTGATAGATAATTTATATTTATAGAAAAACTTATTTCCTACAAATTATTTATCCACATAACAATTTGTAACGTTGTTATTAACACAAAATTAATACTTTTAACATTAATTTCAGAAATACATTTTAATGGCAACAAAATTCCCTCTGCCATTAACTTTCTAAGAATTTATTAAAATTCAGATTTACAGAAAACCAATTTTTTTCAGTCTGTGTTCACAGTCTCCACACTCTTTAGCAGAGTGTTTTATTGCATAATTTGTAAAGAAATAACCTTGTGTCAGAAAATATTTTTGCATCAATGACATTTCCTGATACCATAAAAATTGACTGTCCTTTCGTATGATTTCAATCAATTGTCAGTCAACATTTTTTTAACAGAAATGCACGCATAAATGTCAAAATATTGTTTTTTGCTAGACATATAGTACAGCTTACTTCTACTTTTAATTTAAATAAATAAAATAAAATTAAGATATTTATTCTTTTTCCAATATTTCTACGCACTTAAAAATTGTCAACGAATATATTCTCACAAATCTCTTCTTGATTTCTCCCACAAAAATCAGATCAGATCAGCAGTTCTCTTCGTAACACTCTTTTTGCATTTATATAATTAATACCAAGTCGATATAGACACATTTGACGAATGGTTGTTAAGTTTAAGTCATAACATAGTTCTATAGATGCACGAGGTTTACAAGCGATGGATTTTTTAATTGAGAATCTCGATTACATTGAGAAGATAATGTTAGAACTAGTACTAAATTTCCTAACTTTGACGCGTTTCTATATATGATTCTGAGACAAATTTGAACATGCAGCGGATTTAAGAGTTCCGTATGGTGGTCTCGAATTTAGAATCTGGACTCGAACCCACAAATTGCATTTTTGAAAATTTTGTAATATTACAATACTCATTGCTTTCGTATTAAAACTTTTCCTAATAGCCACGAGTGGATTTCAAGCTCTATCTGATGATCATGAGTCATTGAGATAAAAAAGGATTCTTACGTCACTTAATCATAAAACAAATGCTTTGCTGATTACTCATAATCAAACGCAAACCATCATGCCAAAGAGTAAACGTTAATAATACTTTCCAAGTTTCCACTGATGAAAGACCAGTATTTGAATTCTTAAGAAAAAAACTTCTCTCTGCCATAGTACAGATATTTTATGCCCTCCTTTTTATTTACTACTAATTTGATTAATGAGATTCAAAAGGGTTAATCAAATTAGAACGAACTACAATAGTAAATATTACCGAATCGTGTCTCGAATGAGGCTTAGCTTATGCTGAAAAAGTAATGAATGGCTTTTAGAATAGTAAGATTGAATCTTTAATCTCGAAATAATTCTTTACACATGCCTAAATAAAATAAACTTCTGAAGCAATTTTTAGAATTAAAAGATATAGAGAAAAATTCACAATTTCTAAAAATGAAAATTATAATATTCTTCATATTGTTAAAAATTGTGCTTTTAAAATTAATTATTGTCCAGAGAAAAGTATAATTAATGTTTCTGCGATATATATAACACATCGATCAATAACTCCCGAGTCTAAAATTGAAAACAACATTTTTTTTGCAAAATTTTTTTTTATTCATCAACATACCTTTTGTTAATCACCTTTTAGGGTGATACAATCGTTTCAACGCTTTTTCCAAATCTTTTTTTTTTTTTTCCCAAATTTTTTTTTTTCCTTCTTCTTCTTTTTTTTTTTTTTTTCGCAAGAAATCTTTTTTGTTGCGAGTAAATAGCGATAAACAGCTTTCTGAATCATCGACTCGTTGCTGTTTTTGTTCCATCGAAAGCAATCGCGGCACCCACTTGGAAAAAACCTTTTTCCTGGTCCGATCGACTTAAAATTTTGATACGTTTCAAGCAAAGGTTAGTACTCTGGAAAGACCTGGTTACTGGTTTACTACGAGCGCCATCTCTGGGTTAGTTTCGGGAGTTATTGATCGATGTGTTATATATATATATACGTTCAAAACTCTTAAATAATACATTACTTTAAGTTTTACTCTTAACAGTTTTGAGTTTCAGAGTAAAAAATGTAAACATAAAATGTAGCAGATTCTGAGCAGAGACGATCATATTTCATATTTCTAAATTTTTATAATAACCCAAAATTAATAAAGTATCTCTAAAGAGTGCTTTCTTTAAGATTCATAATTTCTTATAATTACAGTTTAATATATTGCACAACTTTTTTCAACACTGTAAGCTACCTTATTTGGAGTTTCACACATTGCTGGTTATTCTTTGATACATGATCAAAGTGTAAAGCGAAATTAATTTCCTTAATTTATATTGAATCAAAGATTCACTTTTTAAAATTAAGACAAGAACTTTTAAAATTATTACTTATTTGTTTCTTACTTTCTTTCAAATTCAAGAAAATCCAATTAATAATATTCTCATTCACCTTTTACAGATTTATTCAGTATTAAATAATTTTTATTTGAGTATTTTAAAAATCTTTAGTATTTTCAATCTCTTTATTCTATAATAAGGATTTTAGTTTTTTCTCTTTACCAATTTTACTTTTTCAAGCAAGATTATGTTCATTCGAGATACAGTTTAATCCATTTAAATAGCTTAAGTAAATTGCAATTTCTGTTCTGAAACTTAAAGAGATTCTTGGAAGCTGTCGAAAAGAAGATTAGAGCTTTGAATTGCATTACTTTTTAAAAGGGATTATTGCCAATCACAGCTGTAGTCGTCAATTGGATTTTATTTTAAATACAATGAATTTAGATACAAGACAATTGTTAGCTCTCAAAATCTTTCATCTTTACTTACATATAATCTTGTGACTTTGTGCTTAAGTTGCATAAAGGTTTCATTTACCGTAAATTAAGACTTATTAATGCATATTTTATCTTTTCACTAAAATTTTTGTGAATTAATACAGTTAAATAAATAATTCCTTTAGTTCTCAGTATATCTTGAGGTATTTGGTAATTTCACATGAACTATAGAAGTACTCATATTATAGAATATGAGACCACACACACACACACACACAGTGATTTCATAAATTAACAAAAATTTATATCCACACAACATGATAGAAAATACCGATCTGATTCCTTTTATCGTGCCCATTAAATAAAAGTTAAAAAAAAACAGTTTTAGCTATATGCACTAATTTGTTAGTGTATAATTCTCATCCGGAGATTCATTGATGAATAGACACACCTTTAAGATAATTAGTGATTTAAAAATGTGACTGCGTTAGTTCAGTATCTGCGCAATTTCTACAGTCCAAATGTATGTTCTTCCACTTTCACAGATACTTTTGATACCTTTGAGAAGTTCTATGTATAATACTTTTCTTTGTTACTGTCTTTGGCCACACAGTTCCTAAAGATAAAAAAAGCAAAAATATTTATTCAATGCAGCATTTCTTAAATGTTTTTCATTTAGTAAAAATGTTTTTTTCATTAAAGAAATTTTGTTTTAAATCTTTTGCTTTAATGTTTGAACTACACCCTTGAGGGTATTATGAATTTCACTAACAAATTTTGTAAAATTTATGATGAATTAGGTTTATAAGAAATCGGGAAATACATTATATGTAGAAGAAAATACTCAAAACTGACAAAAAAAATAGTTTTGAAATATATAATATTAATGGTTAAGCAAGAGGAAACAAATTACATTTTACTCTTTTCATGATGCAGTCAACAAATAAGTTTAACAAATATTAGTTGTCAGTTATACTCTGTTGTACATTTTGAATTCAATTCGTCGTAATTTATTTCGAATCTATAGCAGAGTGTTTTATTGCATAATTTGCAAAAAAATAACCTTCTGTCAGAAAATATTTTTATATCAATGACATTTCCTGATACCATAAAAATTGATTGTCATTTCGTATGATTTCAATCAATAGTCAATTAACATTTTTTTACACATGAATTCACTCATGAATGTCCAAATATTGTCTTTTGCTAGACATATAGTATAACGTAAATCTACTTTTAATTTTCAAAGTAAAATTTTAACAAATTTTATTAGATGTTATTTAAAAGTTCGCGAATCTATTTATAAATTTTGTATGTTTTCGAATATATATTATTAAGCCCTATAAAAAGTAGAAATTGTATCTTTCTGAATATTTAAAATACACCAAAATATTTATAGGAATTCTTATTTTTACGAATCAAGTCGAATATGAAGTAGAAATTATATTACTTTAAATATATTGCATTATTAACAGATGCTACCATGTTGTTGTTTTGAAAAAATGGCGTCAGTAAAAATGCCTAGGCATAAAAAAAATGATTCGTGGTGTTAGGTTCAAAAGATTCATTATAATACATTGCGATTGAAAAAAAAAGCACAAACACAGTTGTAATAATAATAATATTTAGTTTATAAGTTTGTGTTTTTAAGACATATTTTCATTGCTAGGATACATTTTATTTAATATTTTATCGTCTGCTTTTACTTTAATATTGGAACAGAACTGTTTTGTCTTCTATGGTAATTTATCGTTTGATTTTATTATGTTTTTATTTGTATTAGGAATTTATTGGTACAATATTATGAAAAAGAAAACTAACAGCGATATTTAAGTTGGAAGATTAAAATTGAAGAGACTAAAACGTCTCCCCTTTACAACTGAGGATAAAAAAATTAATAATAAAACATAGTTTTCTTAAAAACGCAAAACATTTAAGAGTACTATTTGCTATCATTTAATAATTAAGTACTTTTTATAGAACTAGGTACATTTTAATAAAACAGAATACCAAAAACCTGTAAAATTTATACAAAAAATATTAAATAAAGTAAAGATAAATAAGTCAAAGCAAAGAAAATGATACAAAAGTACTATCTTCTTTAATTTAATTGCAAAAGATCAACGGTAAGAGCGAACTTAATTATACGTCAGCTACCTATATTTTTTGTTGTTGTTTCGGAAGATACAAATTATTTATTTTAAGGAAAATATTCATATCAATACTCATTTATAAAGAGACGTATGACTTACTGACGAAGAAAAATCAGGGCTAAATTAATTATGTATAAAGATGCGGGGCGAAAAAAAAACGGAGAAATGTTCCAAGGTGGTATTTTTTGTTGTACTTTTATTATGAGGAGTCTTTTTTTTTTCGGTTGGCACTGAAACTTAATGAACCAAATTCGAATAATTTACAATTTTCGCTTAAAAAGATAGTTATAAACTCAAATAAATAAGTGAAAGTTGAATTTCTATGAAGTTATTAATATTTTCCATTCCCGTTTGATTCTATTTCCGTTTTATCTTTTTAGAATGCTATACATGAGATTCAAATTTTTTTCTCTTTTCTGAAATTGCGGAATGTTGTTTTCATTCTCATTTAAGTGTATTGGTTCTTAATTAATGATATGCCATTTAATCATACCTAAACAGAGAATGCATCTCCTATTAAAATAATTAACATAACTTCTTGAAAAATTACCGTTCAGCTAACCATAAATGTCATATGAAACAAAAATTCCTAATTATTTTTCTCTGCTAATAACTCTGAGAATACCCAAGTAATAAAATCTGTACCACCCCAAAAGGAAAAGTCATTTTAAAATATCTCGAACATTTTTTTTTTATATTTCTTTACTTTATCTGTTTAAAACAATTTTTTATTACTACATAAACAGCGTAAAAATAAGACTATTTATGCACAATTCAATAAAAAAGTCCTTGAAAAAATTATTACTGTATGTGAAAAAAGAGAATTTAAAATGAAAATAATTTTTTAATTAAGGGGAAAACGGAATTACAGTTATTAAAAAATAAAAGAATATTTAGAGAAAAAAAAAGGTTACAAGTATCAAATATTTAACAATAGTCACATACATAACGGGAGTTACAACCTTTTCTCATATTCAGTATAATATTTATACTGATATTATATTTTAAATAAAAATACGCCACATATAATAATGTAAGACTCTTATATCGATTAGTATATATAACTTTATTTAAAAACTATCATTACTTTACAAGAGGGCTGATAATCTGGTTCTAAAATTTCAAACTTCGTGATTGGCAGATCAGGGATTCGAGTGCATAGAACGAAATTTTGGGACACGTAGTAAATATCAATTGTAACAATTGTCATTAAAATCAGCTTAAAAATACATTGCATTCAAATATTAATAGATTTATAAGACACCGAATTCAATTTAAGCCATAACTCACAACAATTATATATTATTGTTAAAATATTTATATATATACGGAAATAAATTACATATATTTTGAGTGGAAGTAGATGTCTCATTTTCTGAAAAACTTATTTATGAAATATTTAAATGTTTACTAAGAATTTGAATCATTATTTATGCTCAGAAAGAAAATGTATCAACAACAAATATAATTTTAAAAATTACCTGCTCAAGTGAAATGCAAATTGCGACGTTTTTTCTTCATTAGTTTACTTCAAGGCCATCTTAAAGTCAAAATAAATAGTCAATAATTTCAAGGCTTTAATTTAAGATACGTAAGAAAAGGACAAAACACTTTATTATTTATCAAAGAATGTACAAGGTAGTTCTCTCTTTCAAATTTCTCTTAGCTCCATAAATCCTAGTTTATATTCAAATAATAAAGTCTTAGCTAACCATGTCATTCATTAAAGTTGAAGAACTTGATTATAACAGATTTGACTCCGATTATTATAACCATGGTTCACTCTCAACTGTTAACTATTTAAATGAATAATCACGATGATTCACTCCAATATACAACATCTATAAGCTTACCGTCATCCGCTATCTCCGTTTTGTTTTCAGTCTTACTTTATATATATACACTAATCAATAATCTCGAGATTAACATGAAAACAACATTTTTGAAAATTTTTATTCATCAACATAACGCCTTTAATACGTAACTGAAGCACAATA
>BMAW01051160.1:30075-43046 GCA_019974015.1 Nephila pilipes | reverse complement strand
AAATAGCGATAAACAGCTTTCTGAATCATCGACTCGTTGCTGTTTTTGTTCGCAATCGCGGCACCCACTTGGAAAAAACCTTTTTCATGCTCAATTTTTCATGAAGGATAGTAAATACACTTCCATATGATATCTGTGTCATCTCAGCAATCTCACGGAGCTTCACTTTACGATCTTTCATTATAATTTTTGTCACTTCACTCACATTTTCCGGTGTAACGGCTTCCAAGGATCTACCTGAGCGTCATTTGTGTCGGTACGACCACGTTTAAACTCGGCAAACCACCGACAAATCGTTGCTTTTGATGGACAAGAGTCCGGGTAACATTTTTCAATCCATTGTTTCGCTTGCACGGTGTTTTTACCCATTAAAAAACAATGTTTTATCAGAACACGAGAAACTCGGTTTTTTCCATTTTTTAAACAAACTACAAAACGACTTTACTCCAACCTCGATAACTCAGCTGTTTCTGGTCCGATCGACTTAAAATTTTGACACGTTTCAAGCAAAGGTTAGTACTCCAGAAAGACTTGGTTACTGGTTTACTACGAGCGCCATCTCTGGGTTAGTCTCGGGAGTTATTGATTGATGTGTTATATATATATATATATATCACTATATTTAATTCAATTCCCTACACTTCTTGCCATCATCTGATTAACCAATTCACATTTCATTTTGATTTCGAAGAAAATGTAGTTTTATGTAATTAAAATTACCAAAAACTCCTCAAGATTATAGAAGATAATAGCCTAACGTCACAAATATTTAACTAAAAATGCAACGTCAGTAAATGAAATCAAGCTGAATATATGTAAAACTAAACCAAAGACAGAAAGAAGGGTTACGAAAAGCTTAACATCTATCCAAGTGAAAACTTGTCACTGATTGTGATTTGGCCTGTTTTGAATAACGACTCATCTCACTGCCATAAATGACAGTTTTCATAACACAGATACGAGTAGATTAACGTCTTTTTATTCACATTTAGGACTATCTGAAAAAAGAGATGGCTTAAAATATAATAATTTGAGTATTTTACCAGTTTGTGAATTTTAAACTACATATAAGAGTATCACCTTTTTTTTACTTATTTTTCTCATGAAGAAACGAAGGAACGCAGCAATTGAAAAAACTTACTATAATAAGATATTGTATTTTGATCATAGTTTTTAGTTGAAGTTAGTGACCATAGCTTCAAATTTATTTGCTATTTATTCTCGAATCAGGCTGCATTTTCAAGGTGTGATTCCAGTAAAGATTCATCGTCCTAAATAATTCTGGCTGTGACAAGTTAAATTGTATTGAAATTCAAAGTCATCATGTGGCATAGAATTTGCGAGAACAAAGTATTCATTCGTATTTTGTACCCATCACTAGAATGAAGTTTAAAATTATGAGATCCGTCGCTATTAGTATTAGTATATTTATCTAATTTGACATTAGTTTATAACGTTTTCACGTGTGCTTTTTTTTTTTGTGAAAGAACCGTGATAAATGTAAATAAAATTCACTATATAAGAAGTAGGAAATACGATGGAAGAAGAAGTAGAGGAACTAGAGAGAGATCTGAAGAGACAATTAGATGCTTGAGCACCTATCACACTTCACCTGATTCAGATTAATAGGTTGTAAGTGATCACAACAATTTAATACTATATCCATATTTTATTGTATTGTGTTTGAGAAGATCTCTCGTTCGAACAGAACATAGCGGAGTTTGTTCAAATGTTTACAAAAATAATAACTAATTATAACTGAAAAAAATACAGCTTGTTTCATAAAGTTATGTTGCTATAAGGAATATAACGTTTACAAATGTCAAGTATCCTCAAAGACCCGAATGCAAGAAAGATTCATATAAACAAACTGCCACAGAGAGCTCTAGTTGGTTGCATAGAGAGTACTATGGTTCTTCTAGTGCAAGATGTCTTCCACTGATCCAGGATGAACTCGGCATGTTTGGGCCATAAATTGAGAGAAAAGAATTTAGATAGTTACAGAACAGGAGTAAGATATCAGACGAATTTCCAGGACAACAATCGCAAAGGCAAAGCAATAACTATTTTTCCTCTTCTGCTGTATTCTTCCGATAGCCGCAAAGGTATAAATACTAATACAGAAACTGCCCAAGCAAAATGTTTGCAATTTCCATGTAGAAATTAAAGTTTTAGGGCGACGCCTCATGGCAAGATAAGAAGGTGCAAGTGGATTGTGCTACCTCATGGCATAGTGGAAAGGTGGAGAGTCACCATTGATTCAAAGATACTCTAGACTGGTACCAGAAAATGTGATACAAGTTATTAAGCATGTAAACCTGACTCAAATCAATCACTAGAATCGGATATGAAGTCGAGTGTTTAGAGTGTTACCCTAATAAGTAGAATTTTTCTTTATTGCATTTGATTAAGAACGCAATTGGATAGCCACTCTACATTTTAGTTTATTTTGGTATTGCTTTTTTAAAGAAAGAATAAAGTGGTAAACGTGTTGCGGCTCTGATTATTAATGCGCAATTATATCTTTTAAACACAACGGTGACAATTCTTTACAAGTTTAATTTTAATTTAACAGTTGAATCAAATTAAAGTGTTATATGTCATTGAAATTCATTTCTATTTTAATCCCTCAATATTTAAATCTTAAATTACTTTATTAGCATATAAGATATTAATATGTAATATAGGAGGGATATGCTTGCAATAAATTGCCACAAACAAGAAGAATCATTGTGATATTAAAATGAATTAAAATATATATTGGAAAATCTGTTGCTCTTAGACATAATTTGTGTGTGTGCATTAACAAAGTTTTTATTTTCCTCCCAAAATAAGATAAATAAAAGCTAAAGATAATTATGCCAAGAGTAAATAGATACTGTAGACTCTGCATGTTCTGTCAAAAGATTTTAATTGAATCTTTATGGGACCATTTTGAGAGAGAGAAAAATAATTCAATTTCTCACCCCTTCCTTACTGACAGATTTTGAGGATATTTTTTGGAAGTATTGTTATAAAAAACAATTTTTTTTATAAAAAATATACCTATGACGTTGAATTGCTATCATCTATTATGATAATGGTCGACCAACAACATATTATTAAAACTAATGATTCAGATTCCAAGTGTTGACACTATTTAGTCTACCCCAATACGGTATATATAAGGAATACAAGGAGATAATGTGTAATTCAGCTTTATAAATATGGCTTAACAATGAAAGTTCCTATTAAACTTCTTTTAATTACGATATTAATATCTAATTTAATTTCCTTTTTGTCAAATATTCTACTCTAAATAAAAAAAATTATTTTCCTTCCGTATATCTTTGCTGTAGTTTATAAATATATATAAATACTTGAAACACTTACTAATTAACATACACTAACTAAAGTATCCTTGACTCATATAAAATGATTTATTATTCTAAATAGACTCCTAAGACTAAAAAAGTAAGCAAAGGGAAGAAGTAAGTTGCCAAAACTGGTGGGGTCCTGGATAAATAAATGTCATGATATATCTCAAATAAACACACACAAAATAACTATAGTATTAATAATTATCCAGTGCATGGTTCTGACAGAAATGATGAAGAAAACACTCCACGGCCATCATTCATCTTTCAGCTTCTCAAATGAACACTAACTTCTCATTTCCAGATGATTATTTGGGATATCTTATGATAATCATGAAATGATTGTCTCCTGGGACAGAAAAGAAATCATGTATCGGTGATATAGAAGAGATTGGCCTTCCTTGTAATCTTGTCAAGGCCTTCGTAGATCAAAATAAAGGAGGGTGAGGAAGCGAATGAATAAATGTGAAGTAGTGGAGGTGATTTCGATCTGTTCGGGGCAGGTAATTGGCTTTCCTGCATTGGCTCGCTTATCCTGTCGGAAAAGGAGATCAGTGAAAAGATCACCTAGGACTTTTTCTCATACCTTATAAAGCCTGTTCATCTCTTATAAAGCCAGTTGTTGATCCCCGCTTCGTAAGGTATATTCATCATTTAAATTCTGGAATAGTAAGAGAAGGTTCCTTATAGAAAATATAGGGGAGAGATATGAGTTTTTAATATTCATTTGGATTCTGGTCAGTTATACTTTGAAGAAAAACACATATCATCGCATATTGTAGATCAGATTATTCATATTAATTTCAAATGATTAAAAATAATTATCATGTATAAAGTCTCCAATATGTTGGTGAAAAGACGGACGATGTTAACACAATAATGAGGCGACTAGAATGAATTGATTCATAAATATTAATTTTAATTATTTAATTAATATCGCACTAAGTAGCAATAAAAAAGCTATTGATGATAGTCCTTGTATAATTTTGAGCCTCTCTAAAATAATAAGAACGACGCCTGAACTAATACTCCACTCTACACATTTCTCCACCACGTCTACATGAAGCCTTAGAACGTCGACATATGTAACGTTTGTCAAATCACTTAGCAGTGGGTCGAAATTGGATTCAGGATTCGAGCCCACGCCCCGATGAAAACAATACCGGTAGCGAACTCGCCACCATGACAAGCAATCACCAAGCCCTCTGGTTTCTCAAAGAAGAAAAGACATGAAAGTTTTTAGAGGAAGGAAAGTGGAAGATTGATAGTATTTTTGTTTATTTTTATATTGTTTAAAGTCATCTCCGATTCTTACTTAGTATCTATTTCTGTTATTTTTTCCTTACCTATGATTATGAAATCAAGAGATTTGGCACGCAGATTTGGATACCAACTCAAGTGAAAATCTTATAATTTAATCGCTCTTATAAATTATGAGATCCATCGGCAATAATCTTCATGTTGCTTCTAATGAATCGTCACTTCAATCCAACAAAAAAGAGGATCTTTATACAATTATCATAAAAAAATTGTTTTATTTAAATATTCTAGTTTTCATTTTTTTCAATAGAAGGTTATTCAAAACAAATCAAACTCAAAGTCATCTCATTAGCATGGTGTGGAAGATAGGGGAAGAAAGTACCAGCTTATATATATAAGTATCATCCTCGTTACTTAACCAAGGTTCAAAATTACTATTTAGTTACAAAGCCATTAGCCTGCATCTAGAGCGATGATAATTCTATCAATCAATCAAACTATACAATCCGATTACAAAATTACCTATTTTTTTATAAATAAATAACACAAAATGATAATCAATACATAGGGTAGAAGTTTATTTTGTAAGTGTTAGTTACCATGTGTAATATCATTTTGTCGTGTAAATGTCTGCCAACAATTTATAAAGTGTCAGTAACCATTGATTGAACAGAAGCGAAATTCCATTGTTAAAATTCAAATAAATTTGTAGGTAATGGTGGAGAATACACTTCATCTTTAGCAAATTTTAAATAAGAAGATTAATTTCGAATAACCCTATATAACCAAGTCATTATTAAAATATAATGTCCTTTAACTTTTTCTGTTTCCACAAAGTATAATTAGAGAATAAAACAAAGTTTATTCTCCTCTGGTTTTTATTCAGCAAGGAAAGGAAGTGAATTCAACTTAGAAGTTAACATCATTTGAAGAAAGTTACTCATTAAAGTATAAATACGTTCCCTGCGAAAATTCAGCAGAATAAATATAGAGATGCTTACACTAGATGTTGTAATAAAATAACGATGAAAAGCTTTCAAAGAAAATCTCTTTTCTTGATAGGTGACTGGATCTGAAAATAACTACTTATGCTTCAGCAAAATAGAAAATGAAAACTGTTTCTTTCATGAAACCGATATGACGCTTTTCAAATATTTTTTTTATTTATTTTTTATTTCTTTCTAAGCAAGAGTTTTTGGGTAACAACACACCTACTTTATTGTTAAGCCGTCGGAAGTTATGTGTAATGGCAGTCATTCTCAGATGTGAAATAATGCTGTGGCAGCAATAAATAAATACTCCATCGAAATCTTTCTTTTTTGTACATACAAACTCAAATCATGCTCCTGATTATACTGTTTATAGAACAAACGAAAGGATAACTGTAATTTATTCCCAAAAAGAATTGAATTTTTTTAGTAATGTTTAACAACAGTCAATGAAAATTGGCGGAAATTTCAAAAATTCGTCCTAAAGGAGTATTATTTATTCTATTTAACATCATTTATTCTATTTAAATTGATTCATTTTAAAATGAATATTTAAGTACCAACAATTCACTTTTTTTCTCACATTTTTTCCAAATAATACCTATAAAAGAAAAAGCCCAAATTGTTAACTTACATAGGTTTATACAAATATAAGAAAATACATAAGTAAATAAAACTTCATATTTTATTCTATCAAATGTTTTTATCACATAATAGCCTATAGATGTAGAACGTATTTTATAGTAGTTCAAGTTCCTGTATTATTTATTCCGAAAATAATAATCAATGCGTACATATATGGCAGTCATTTTAAATAACAAACAGTGAACGAATGGCATAAAAAAAGTGCTAGCAACTGTTCGTGTATCAGGCTAAAGGGATGCCAGCCTTTGAATTCTGTCTCGAAATTGCAGCACCATATGGTAATGATGTTATGAATAACTTGAGGAAGCTTTTTGAAACAGAAGAAAATGGTGTATTACCCAAGAGAGTTCTATTTTTGGATGATAAAGTAAGACAGCATGCAGTTCATGGAACCTATTATACAGGGTGTTTCGAAAGCCAAGGGAAAAATTTAAGGTGTAATATAAAATATCTAAACATGCAATTTTCATCATACAATGCATTGGACTAGAGCAAGCAGTGAACCGCTAGACGTCGCTGTAACATTAAACACAAAGCGTGAGTTTTCTCACATATCGTCATTTCTACCATGGATTTCAGGAGGAATGGTGACATACATGGTTCAGGAAGAAGCCGCAGCCAAAAAAATCTTCAAGCCTGCCCATTGTTTCATTACTAGTAAGACATACAGTGTGTTTCCAAACTCATTCGCAAAAATTTAAGAGGTGATAGAAAACATCTAAAAAATACAATTTTCACCCTACAATGCATATGCAGAGAGAAAGAGGTGAACAGCTAGAAGCCGCTGTAATAGAACGGATAAAGCGATAGTTTTTTTCCCTCATCACCATTTTAATTTGAATTTCACAGAGCCTGTCGAATGTACAATAATTCAGAAAAAGGCCGAAGCATTATCAACATTTTTCCTAATAGACAATTTTGACGTCAAAAGCTTGAAATTTTAGAAAAAAGGCTCCACCACATTCGTCTCTACAACTGATTGATTGTCAAAATCGAGGAGATTTAAAAAATGCAGAACACGCATACACATATCTTAATATCATTTCCCATTTTGTGCTAATTTACGTTATTATAAAGATCAGTCTTTTCAATAGCAAGGAATTTGTTTTACGAATTCTGTTTGAAGGTAGAACTATTTTCATGATTTATTTCCTCAAAATTCATATACTCAAAATCCTGTCACTAGATAATCTTTTCAAAAATAGATTAGTAATAAATTAAATTATTAAAAATCATTAATCAAAGCATGTAACTGCAAACTAAACACAGTTAATTAAAAACGAAAAAAAAAATAATTTAAAATATGTACTGAACATGAAAGAACAAAATTATAAAGAAGTATATATTCAGTAAAAAATAAACAAAAACCAAAGTGTTGATTAAGAACTGACATTCTTATTATAAATTACAGCCCTAAAAGTCTTAAGAATATTAGAATATTTTATGCATAACTCTGCATCATATTACACACTCTAGTTTAAGTTCAATTAAAAACTTTGACAAGTTCAGACTTCAAAAGATCTGCGATGGTTATTTCTAAAAAGAAAGGCTTCCTTCTGAAACTATTCATTTCATACCCTTAATAAGAATCTTCTGAAAGTTAATTAACGCAACTGCTCATTAAAACAAGGGACTTCACACAACACATTTCTCATTTTTAACTAACGGCTCTACATTCTCTTTCACGTTTAAAATTATTTAATATGCTTCAAATTTTCTTTAAACAAGGGTTTAAGAGGATCTCGAAAAAACATTTTGAATGTTAATGATACCTCTTATCTAACTCATTTGATTGTATTTTAGATTTTTAGAATTCAAAAATGGAAAATGATTTCCACATAAATGAGCAGTTGAAAAATATTCATTTGTGTATGTTTCGTTTCACTCTATCCATGCCAAATTTTGTAATCGACGTGTCAATTCTTTTTCGAAAACATCTTGTTAAATTATCTCATTTTTCTTCTCATATGTTCAACATTACAATCAATTTATCTTTTGTTAGATTTCCTGCTCATTAATTAGAAAACGCTCAACTATTGAAACACAAATTAACAAAAGGGATACATGCTGTTAAAAGTGTTGTTGTTTTATGCGGTAAGATAGCCATTTACTTATTGGAAAATAAAATAAAAAATAATAAAAGTAATGGGAATTGAAGAATGATATCAATATTACAATCTTTAATCAAGCAGTCTTTTTTCGGATATCTTTTCATTTAATGCATGTCATGAATTCAATTCAGGTGCGTTCCAAACATATTATAAAGAAAATGCATATCTCATATGTTTTTGCTGCGTTTTTGTGATATATCAGAAAATTCAAGATATAAATTACAATGCATTACTACAAATTAAGTATTGAATTATATGCTGGCTAGTCTGCATATGTAAATGCTAATTTTCTTTATTTTTTTCCATTTAGTTTCCGGAGATTCTATGCATACTTTGAACACCTGTTAGCTTTATTTAATTATAAAAATATAATTTTTCTATAATTTTGATTAATTCATTCCACAAGAAAGCTTTTGTAGAGATAATACGATTTTTTTTTTTTTTTTTTTTTTTTTTTTGTTAGGCTTTTTTTTTTATAGTTATCTTTGAATCAAATCTGACTTTTAGAATACAGTTTTAAAAATTATAAACTATAGAAGCGAAAAAATAAGTCATGATCTCTAGTATTTTTTTCGGAATATAATTTATTTAATAAAGTCAAAGTTTTGAGGCATTGATGGTGAACGATGAGTTTTTAACAACTTGTTGCCCCATATGAGAAATCTTTTTTTAAAAAAATCATATTTAAGAATGATACGTTATGCATAGCTTTACCAAAAGATCAAATCATTAACTACGTAAAAAATAGGAGGAAATAGCAAAATTAATAAATAAGTTTACGCTGACACTTAAGCCTTTAAAACTCAATCTTGGCCAAAATAATGACTTTATGTTTTAAGTCTCATATTACAATTCAATCTTTTATTTTTTCAAAAATATGTTTGAATTCTGTTTCCATTTTATTTAGAAGCCGAGATACAGCTGTTTTAATATTACTCGATCAAGAAATTCTCTGACAAGAAAGACTCTAAAAATAGCGGTTTTCATTACTGCAAAACACTATATCTCAATATATGTGTGTGTGTGTGTGTGTCAAATACCTATTTATAGAATAGATTATCATTGGGTTTTATATTCCGTAGAGGGTTTTATATCGCAATAAAGGGAAAGTACTATGAATTTTATAGAAAATTTTAGTGTTCAGAATTCGAAATACCGTAGCTTTCAATATAAGTGATATATTATCAAAATAATTTCCATTCCCTAGTAAAAGTAATATTCTGTGTAATTCAATGTACAAAATGTCAATATATTTATCCTCCTTTGAGTTTCTCTGTGTTACGAAAGTCTTAATCTTTGCTTCTATTAGTATAAGATGCCTTATTGACAATTAAAAAAAAGTTAAAAAAATCTTTTCTTGATATTTTTCTATTTTTGAAGCCTTATAATTTCATAAAATTGACATATGTAGGTGAAATTTACTCTAATTTCAAAATTTTTCTTCGAAGATTTACTGTTACCTTAAATCAATTTATCAATCATTAATTTTAGTTGCTTGAGATTTGATTGATCTTTTGAAATCAAAACAAAATGAAATTGAATAATAATTCAAACTTTTTATTTTATTTTTAATAGTTTTGAATAATGCATTTTGGAAGGTATTAAATAATTTTACTGGTTTTCTACTCATCCGATTCGGGTAAAAGCTATGGCCTGCTTGAAATAAATTTTTAGATGAGATGCTTCATCTTCTTATATCCTCCATATATATGTAAGAGGGCGTTTGTGCATATCCATTTGCAGATTTATAATGTTTTCGAGAAAAGTTAATGTCGAGGTGTGGCAATTAAATAACGAGACTGACGCTGCTACACCAGAAATAAACATGCACAAACTCAACGACTAACAGTTGTTTAGAGTGAAGCATTTCCTTTCGAATGCAGTGCCTCTTTTTTCTGTAAAATATTCCGTACAGCTGCAGCCTTCGATCATAATCAGGTTTTTTGTTTTGCTTTTTGTTTCTCCAGAAAAATGAAAATAATTAACGAGAATTGTTGTTAAATTCTACAAGAAACTTGGAAAAACTGCAACTGAAACTTATACTTCATTAAAAGAAATGTTTGGCAATGAATGTTTATCAGGCTCAAGTGTTTTTGAGTGATTTAAGAATATTCAAGATGACCGTGAAGACGCAGAAGATAATTCACACTCGGGTTGCCCTCCTATGATAAGAACGGATGACAATATCGAAAAAAGAGATCGATCTGACCGTTAGTTAAGGATGAAGTATTCAAGGGATTGCTGAGACTGTAACTAGGAATTGACAAATAATCCATAGGGCAAATTTTACCCCATAATAATTTTAACCATCATTTTATATTATAACTTTTACAAGCAAAAAGTTTGCTCCAAAATGGTGCCTGAAATTGTCACTTTTGAACAACAAGAAGCTCACTGAAATGTTTGTACTGATATATTGAATGCCATTCAAACTTATTGGAAAGGATAATAACGTGTGACGAATAGTGGACTTTTACTTAAGATCATGAAACACTGAAAGAGTTTACACTATTTATACACTGAAAGAGCTTATCTTTACCGAGAGCCAAAAAAGGTCGAAAGTGCAAATCAAAATTCAAATCAAGGATGATTGGGTTTTTTTAATTCGATGTTCATGAGATTTTGTAGTTTTACTGAGTTTATGAATGTCAAACGATCAGTCAACATTACTACCTACCCTTTCCTGTTTAACACAGTGAAAAGAATTAGGAAGAAACGACCCGAATTGTAGAAGGACAAGTAATTGCGCATTGCCTGTCAAGAGGTTTCTAGCCAAGTACAATATCCCAGTATTATACCACCCGCCTTATTTGCCGGATCTTCAGCCATACGACTTCTATCTGTGTCATAAGGTAAAATCTGTATTGAAGTGAACAAGATTTGTGTCGAGCTGCAACGAAATCGGAGAGAAATTGACACACATTCCGAAGGAGCTGACAGAAGAAGAATTTCAGCATTGTTTCGAACAATGGGAAATTCTCATGGAGCGTTGTAGAGATAGAGGAGGGGTGTATATTGAAGACGATAATAAGTAAATATGTATGAGATTGAGATAAAATGTCTTATAGCATCACTCTTGTTATTTAAAAGCTATACCTAGTATGTTTTATTTTATTGTGCTTTTGTGATAAATTACTTGAAATAAATAAAAAATTTGATTAATGTGAGCTGATGGAAACATAAAATAACACAGAGACGATCACACCAATAACGAATCATAGTTTATTTGAATTATTCATATTAGGATCCTGATCAGATTTTTAGAACTCTTCAAAGTTATTTGAAGCCATTGGAACCATACATCAAGCACATACTTTATCAATACTGACTGAGGAAAAAAATAGATATTTCTGAACAGGAAAGGAAGGTTGCTTTTATACTGACTTTCGAAAATCAGGCACAAAAATAGTAATATGGTCTAGAAGAAATATTCTCAGAAAATTGAAACTCGAAATCAGACTCTTACTATTCTATTCACAACATAGATGAAAGGGATTGCCGAAATGAAGCTGAAAATATCATATATATCAAAAATTCCACCGGAAAAGTGTATCCTGTTCTGCGTATTTTATTTACCTTATCCGAGGAAATAAAACTTTTTTATATTTAAATGATGCAATAGACGGACATTTCTTTCATTATTCGATTAATTGAACTTAAATCATAAAATAAGCATTTTTTCTCAAATAAAGAAATCTAGCTTCGATTAAACATAGACATATCATTTATTTAATATGAAGTACGTAATATTATACATATTTTATTATTGTATGTTTTATTAACAGTTACGCAATTAGGTGATTGTATTCTTTTTATAATTTTCTTTCATTGCCAATAATCTTTCTTTCTTATTTATCATCCTAGGTAAATATAGAATCATTGAAAAGAATACAAAAGCAAAGTGTCACACTCTTTTAAATAAATATCATTAAGCTTATCTCCTAACTTTTGGGTAATTTATACCCGATAACTTCTCATTTTATAAAGGAACTTTGTTATCAATTATATTGGCTAAGATATAACTATGTAAGTAAACTTCTTAAAACATTATTTCTATTGATTTCTCTATTGTTAAGCCTTAAATATTTAATGCAAAATATTTGAATTCAAGGATCAAAAGAAAAATGTATTTAGAATCGAAGAGTGTGACACTCGCATAATTTTTACTTATTACTGCATATTTTAAAAATATAACGTCACATTCACAATTTTCAAGCAAATGCAATTAATTTTTATTAACAGGTCTGTGAATTTCATTGGATTGTTTACCTATTTCATCCATTTCTGTAATTACCTTCATTAAATATCGACTACTTATTTAAAAGACGAGAAATCAAAAGACACATAAAGGATTTGCTCCACATGCAATTCATTTGTAAAAACTAATTGTTTACATTTCATCTGTTCATTTTCATAAACAATTTTATCATTTTTATCTTAAAACTATTCTGAAATTGGCATTTAAGATTAAAAAAGCAATATTATTCATGTGTGCTCAAGAAACTTCCAGAACGACTGAAAGAAATCCAATTTATATCTAATATATATAGATTGCTTCTCTATACATTTTCATAAACAATTTTATCATTTTTATCTTAAAACTATTCTGA
>BMAW01051160.1:0-20212 GCA_019974015.1 Nephila pilipes | reverse complement strand
ATATATATATATATATATATATATATATATATATATATATATATATAAAGAGAGAGAGAGAGAGAGAAAGAGTTTTGTATAATATTAGTGTAGTTTCAGAATATTTAACTTCTTTTTAAATGCAAAGAAATGTAACACTTGGGGTGTTCAAATGAAAAGGTACGAAACGATACTGTGGGTACAAATGAAGACTTTATTCAAGATATACACCATAGGCTTGCGTACAACGATTCCATTAATTAAAGAGTCGAAGGATTCCTTTCTCCCAGAATTCCTGTTGCTGTGACGAATCTCAATCCTTCACAGCATCCTTTAGTTCGTCGTCCGAGTTCCCTTTTAGACGTTTTTTAAGGAGACTAAACACATGCAAATAGCAAGGCTACATGTCCAGGCTATGTGGTGGATGGTCAAGCTGCTCCCACTTGAACTTAACCCGTTCCATGGGTGTGACACTGGAAAAGTCTGGAAGCGCGTTATCAAGGAGCAGAACTACACGCTCCCTGATCAGCCCGTTTTTCTGTTCTTGATGGACCTGCGTTGCCTTCGGAGTGTCTCACAGTACACATAGGATTTAATGGTTCTTCTGTACTCGAGGAATTCAACAAGTAGCAGACCTTGAGCATCGAAAAAGACATTGAGCAACACCTTGCTTGCTGACGCCATGGCTTTGAGCTTTTTAAAGGGAGGTTACGACGTATTCTATCCCGCTATGTCTCTGACTCGTACTAATGGTATCAACTCTCATCACTGTGGACGATCCGCTCTAGAAAAGTGGAAAATTAATGATGTCGAAGTAGATGTTGAAGTGCTAGCTGCGCGCACATCTTCTCATAACGAAACCTGCCATAAACAACTGTTCACACAGTTCCAAAGCTGACATCCAACTTTATTGCCAGCATTCGCTATGTGACACGTTGATCACTTCTCACTAGGTCCTCCACTTTGTCAATGACATGTAGTGATGACTGTGTTTACCTGGTCTGGTATCGGGTCATCAACCAAACTCTCTTGAATGCCTGCACGAAAACAGGCATTCAATTTTCTCACTGACTCGTCGGACACACAGACTTCTCCGTATGCGGTCACCATTCGGCAATGAATAGTGGCAGGTTAAGCACTTTCCGCTGTCAGAAATCGGATAACGTCTCGCTGCTCCTCAATCATCAAGTTTTTCAATGTGAATGTCGTCATGTCCTCACAAGTACAGCTACATTAATTGGACGGCGCTCTTTATAAAAGCCTCCGCTCTCTCTTACCCATGTTCCGATCCACACAGGAGGCTCCATTCGCATTCCTAGATGTCTCGCAATGTTCTCCCATAGCGGCAGAGTCAAATATCTAACTGGTTACATTATTGTATGTATCATGCCTTTTAATTTGAACATCCTTTGTATGAATATATTTTTATTAACTTAATTGATTCAGCCATTAATATTCTTATCAAAGGCCCATCCACCTAATTTTCGTTGTTCACTACCTCTAAATTTTTAGTAATTGTATATCTTGAAAAAATTAGCATAATTTTAAATATTACTTACGTGTAGCATATCAACTAAGTATACCAAATGTATCCCCATACAGTTAAAAAGTGTGAGGGGTTGATATTTCATTTTATATAAGTTTATTTTTGCAAAAAAATTAAACAAATCCACTAGTAAACGTGATAAATATTCTAAACTTAAGTAATTCTTTTTATTTTTGAAGTAATAAATATCCGTATTCATTGTTCTGGTAAAGAAATACGAACAACCAGTGAAATCGTACTCAAACTAATAATATCGGATACATTACAAAAACATTTCTTAAGAATTTCTTTCAGTATTTCCCTTAGAAATGGTAAAGACACAGTAGAAAAATAACGTTTTATAAATATTTCTTTGGAAAATTTCAATCAAATATTTCTCTTTTACTTAGAAACATAAATCTGTAAAAACCTACAAAGTGAAAGAGTACCATTTCAAAACCTAACTACATTATAGGAGAGCTAACTTTTCTCCCACAATAAATACATTTGGTTATCCTTCTCTGGTCTGTTTCTCCTGTTACTTCCAGGTATTTTGATGTCATTCTAATAATTGAATTTACTGTCACTTATTTTGATGTCAGTCTAATAACCTATATTCATATTGCGTGAATTCTGGGTCTCATGATGAATGGTATGTAGTGTGTCTGCAATTTAAGTAAATGACTATAATGAACTTGTGGAGATAAATGCATTTAATCTAGTCAAAAGGATCGATTGTTTTAGATACTGTCTGGGAGTGAAACGTATCCGTCCTTCAAAGAAGCTCTGTTATTTGACCTTGTGCTTCGTTGATTGATGATCCCAAAACTAGAGTTTAGGTCTTGACATGTTGAGTTGTTAGGGTTGAGTAATTTTAATGAATTATTCTCATACTGAACTCCAGACTTCATGCAAACTCAGAAATGGACAATGATGTATTAAATTGTGTTTGGTGTAAGATATTGGAATAATCGCTTTAGCTAACAGACATGCCTTTAATTTGCCTATACTGTGTATTCTTAATCGTATTTATGATCAAAAGGTAAAATATTGATGTCTTCCGGGTATTTTATTGCGTTATTAAACTATATTGACGTGTTTTAGTTGTGACCATTTGCATTTTACTTCATTTCCACTTTCAGCTCTACATACTAAAAACAAACTCATAATTTTTTAAACTTTTAACTCATAAGAAAACATCTTTTTATTCTTGTTTCTATCTATCATTTTAAAATTGAACGCTTCAAGAACTTTAAGAATAGTGATGATTGCTGATGTGTGCAATATAATGTAACTACTCAACATTTTCAGTAAAATATATTTTTAAATAATTTGAATGGGTTATGATATAAAAAAATAAACATTTTAAAAACAAAAGTATTTAGTATCTATTCAATTCAGTTTCGTGCTTACAAAATATTTTATATACTAAAATCAATTCAGAAAAAGAATTGTAGGAGCCCTTGGTCGTCAGTGTGAAAAGTTGTTGGACCCCGATTGCAGAGAAACCGTTGGGTTCCGATTAATGACAGTTATGGCGAGAGGTCAAACAGGTTCAGTAAAAGTGAAGCGTTAGTGTAACATTATTTTATTGGTTAGAATAAGTTACTTTCGGACATAAGCAAATATAATTACAAAAGATTACATTTACTGAAGAAAGTGTTTTAGAACTGTCACTCCTATCCCTCCTTTGTGAGGTATTTCTTCTCTTACTGCCTGATTACCAGCGGGTATCGTTTGCTTGGGGCAGGCAGTATACACAGCATATAATGAGGGTGGTTACTGAATGAATTTGGTTATTTAATTTATAATTATTAATATGAATTGCTGTTATAAAAAAAGGCGCTAACTAACACAACAAAATTTTATTCGACACATACTTTCATCTCAACTCTATATTATTAACTTGTTACTACATGAATATTTTCTTAGTATAGCTCGATTTTTCTATTATGACGTTAGGGAGAATTTCGCCAGTCAGTTGATGTTCATCAAGGTGCTAAGAAAATCTTAATCTAAATCGAGTTTAAATGATTATGAAGCTTAAAAGTATGTATTTAAGTCCATAAAAAACTAATGATATGCTGTATTCTATGTCTTAAGACCCAATGATTATTTTATTGGACATTTTTATTTTGAATGTAAATAAAGAATTTGCAGTTTCATAACCGAAGATCAGGTACTCCATTATTTAGTAAAACTTGAAATTAATTGGAAGGAGCCTTGATTCATAAGCATTTAAAAATGGCCGACAAGAAGCAAGCAACAATTGAAGGATTTTCAGCAAATTGAATTAAGTCTTATTACACTTTTGCATACATTTTGAATTAAAAATTGATAACATACAATTTTAGAAGAAAGAATAGTGAAATTATGTTGCTTATTTAATCTGTAACACACTTTTTGCTAGATTAAGACATAATGTCCGTTACAATGGACTGGCAAAAATTGTATATTTCTTAAATTTAAAAAAAAGGTTGTATATACTGTTTTGCATTACTCTTTAGTTGTTTTATCTAAAAAAAAAGAGAACATTTGCTTGAAGAATACAATCTTGGGTCTTAAGAGGTTAAAAACTGATTCTTTGTAAAGTGTGAAGGCTTGCAATCCTCGAAACATAAGGTTTTATAGTAAAAAGTACGCTACTCTAATTCCTTCTATGATAAATATATTCTGATATATATTCGATAGTCTTATTACATTCTAATCCAGTCAATGAAATACGAATTGTTTCAAAACATTAAAATACAATAAAAAACTTTACTTTGCTTACCCTAACTTTTGTCTTCAAGAAACCCTGTTTTAAAATTGAATAAGCAATTTCATTAATTAAATAAAAAAATTATTTTTTTCCTCGATTTTTCGTTTTTAAGAGATATTACATCTGCAGATTAAAATTTTAATTGTCAAGAGAATATTTTTAAACACAACTTATTTATTAATAATTATACAAAATACAATTTATTTTATTTGCATATGCTTAGACTATGTTTTGAATTATTTCAAAATTCCAAAAATCCTAAAGAGTTTAAAAATAAGCTCTAAAACCGCGTTGCAAAAGAAATCAAAAGAACTTATGGAAATTTTTTAGCTTTCATTTATTGAAGAGTTCATTTAACTTTTTATATTGGATCTCATTTGTCAGTGGAATAATTTTATGTTTTATTATATATTGGAAGATTTTTTCCTTGAAATACGTTCATACAGAAGCTATAAGCTACCTTTTTTTTTTAAATAAATAAGTTAAAAATAGAAATAACGATGGTTAAAAGTACAATTTATAGCTACGTAAAGAAGCAAAACTATAAAACAATAAAGCATTTAAAAAATTAATATCAATTTATAATCCTTCTTAAGAACAACAGGCATCTTACAGTTTCAATTAGTGAAAAATTTGAAATATAACGAAGAGCAAATATTATCCTTAGAAAAACATATAACAGCAAAGATTGTAAAAATTACCCACCGTTTCTTTCAGCAGCTTAAGAACATAGCACTAGATTCAATCAATTCGATTTTCCGTGATTGTAATATCTTACAAAATTTATTCTGAAATTATTAGCACAAAAAGAAATTAAATATGTTTTTTTCCTTCGATCTACCCATTTGGTCCCATTGCGGTTTATCCTCTGAAACGTAATTAATACGATAATAATTAAAAATCGAAAATCCAAAACAACATATTTTTTTATCTTTTTCCCATAGCGGTTTTCTTATTTTAGAAGGAAAGAAGATTTTTCTAATACCTGTTAATTCCTTCCGCTACAAGGATTTGGCGGTATTATTATTATATTTATAATAATAATAATTCCACAGTTATTATTTTTTTGGTAGAGTCAATTTAAAGACATTTTTTGACCAAGTCTTTAAATTTTAAAATACAATTTTTAAAATAAAGAAATTAAGAAGAGAAGATAGTTTTAAAACATAATCTATGAGATTTTACCAACATATGCCTATTTTAATCTACTCATTAATCTAATAACCAACTGAAAGGAAAAATGAGGAAACTAAAAGATAACAGATAGATTAATGTATTGTTACTTCATTCAGTTTGAAACTTTTTGGCGATTAAAATCTAAATAATCAATGTTAACTTTTTTTTTCATGGTTAGTATTATGAAATTTTGTTTCAGACAGTACATTTGATAAATAGGATATATTTTTAGCATTCGATTCCGATAACGATTATGATCTATTGAAAGTTAATTATTAGTTGGAATGCATCCGATAGCCTTAACAACTGCAGGTGTATGTGTGTATGAAATTAGCTTTGAATCAAATATTGTATTATCCTTCTTTGGTATAGATGTTCCCATAAAATTGAAACACATATTTGTACCCAAAAAGTTTAGAATTTATTTATTTCGAAAAAAAATATAGATCAGTTTTCTTCCATGTGAAAACCATATAAAGTCTTTGATTATGGACGATTTATTGTAATAAAAAAGCAAGTAGTTTCAGCATTATTTTTCATTACTTGTTTGAATTACGCACTGATAGTCTCTAACATCCCGAAAATGTTCTACTTTGAATCTCGCAAAGAAATATTTTTCGATCTGATAATTTTTTTTACCATTAGCATACCTGGATATTATTTACTTTAACATTCATTTTGGGTATGTCTTTTCCCATTAAAAAGTACTTAATTACTTACTTTAGTTTTGCAATGACTTTATAGTAATGGAACAACGTTTAGATGTATTAATTCTAATCTATTTATAATTTCCAAAGAATTGTATGCTAAATGTTGTTAAGAATAATTTTAAAATTCAAAGGTTTTTCATTTCACATAAATGTTTTACTATTTAAATGTACTTTAATTTAAGATATTTCAAGAGAAAAATATTTACCACGCTAATTTTGTAGTACATTTTCTTCGTTATATTATAAGCATATCGACAAAATGCTAAAAAAGCAATTCGCGCAACGATAACTACATAGGATATAATTAAAAACTCAAAAAACATTTATAAATCAAAAATAATAATAAATTATTTTGTTAAATTGTAAGAGAAGTAAAATACCACATGTATTCATAAAAATTGATCGAACATTTTGGATCGAACAGAAAAATCAACGAAGAATAATAGAAAACTAAACCATGCATTCAATGCACGCAAATAGAGTAAAGTTAAATAAACACAAAACAAAATAAAACTCGAAATAAATAACCATTTACTTAAATTTAATTATAAAAAAGCAACCGTGGAAAGCAAAATTCAATTATAAAATAACCAAACTCAGCCGTTTTTGTTTCTGTGGACACAGATAATTTATTTAATGAAAAGCACCCAAAGAAAGACTTTATACAGGACTAGCAACGATAGACGACCACGAAAGAATCAGGGTAAATTAATTATTGATGAAGAAAATATGAATAAAACAAAAAATTGAGCATTCCGTGGCTGTACTTTTATTGCTCTTCTAATTCTTTTTCTCTTTTCATTCTATTCGATGAAGTTTCTCAGAGGTAATGAACTGATATGGAAAGTTGTTTGACTACCTTTATTTAAAGATCGAGATAAATTTAATGCAAAGAAATAAAAGCTGAATTTAAATGACGTTATTAATATTTTCGAATTCCGTTTGTAATCTTTTTTTTTTCTTTTTATTGTTATTATAGAGGTTATTTATCAATGGAGATTAGTGATGATAGAAATCATATTTAAATTCAATAATGATCCTGCATTCAATTGAAATAATTTTTCAATAAATTCAGTTCGTTAAGTGTTGTAGTTTTTCATTATGACATACTCTTAATTCTTATAAAAAGAGGACTATTTAAAGTTTTACCTGACAATTTAACATTTCTGACCACAAATGATTTATTTCAAGATTAATTTAATGGAAAAAAAGTTTAACACTGAACCTAACAAAACACAAAGCGTTTTATACATCCAAATAAAATATTATAAAGTTAATATAAAGTGAAGTAAATAAATCCCAAAAACTTTTAAATCCAAAGTAAGAAGAAGCCTACGAATAAAAACGACCAGCTAAAGATATTGAACAAAAAGTTCTATACCTAACGAATCAAATTGGAAAACTCTGGCCTGAGACTGAATGAACTTTCCCTCTTGGCAGTTCTCTAAATAATACAAATAGAAATTTCCATAAATTAAGAGAAAAAAAAATATTAAATGAATATGGAAAAAGATTTTAAATGAAGTATATAAAGTATGAAAGTGAAATTTCTAAAATCCATAGTGTTGATATCAAACAGGTTTTTATAATAATTATTCCTTCCCCAGTAACCTAGTAGTCAAGATCGTGTACTTATCTTTATAGAGTCGTGGATTCAAGCCGTGATGTCATTATAGACTCGAAGTATAGCGGGACTAATGTCAGTTAAATTTGTCGAGGTCCTAAGTCCTCCCTCTGGCGTGGTGTAGGAACTTGGAAAGGAAGGTGTCGGATCTGGTGCCGTCTAAGTCATATGATCGAGGTTCAAAATTATGAGGTCCATCTCCAATAACCCTTGTGTTGTGACGTTAATTAAGTCACTAATCATTCTTACTAATTATCCCATCTTGTAAAAAGACAAATTTATTTCGCAAGATTATGTAAGTTGACGTGAGAGGCCGAAGTTTTGTGAAATGATAAGTGAAAAATAAATTTCAAAAATCTGTATCTATTATATATAATATGAAGCAAAAAAATTCCATGTATATGTGCTCTTAGAAAACTTGAAAATTATAAGACATGCAATACTTCAAATGTTAAAAATATGGCCTGTATCATCAAAACTACAACTTGGTTTTATTAGAAGATCAGCACTTCAAAACATTCAAAAGATGCATCAGGACCAATAGGCTACGAAAAAAGAAATATTACGTTTGGTTACGGACTCTGATCTTGTTCATAGATTGAAGATAGTGATATAGAAGAACATATAAGAAGCAGACTTCCGTTGAGTTTAAAAATGTTCGGACGATGGTATCAGCAATATCTGATACATTTTTTTGTAATTTTATTTGGTCAAGGAACATAAGAAGCGAAAAATTTAAAATTATGCTATCTATAATTTGCAAAATAGAAGACTTTTTTTTTTTGTAAAATATAATGACCAGAAATAAGTTTACAAAACGTTTTTGATTTGAGTGCTTCTATAAATGAAATGAAGAAAAAAATATAAATTTGGAAAAGTATAAGAGAAAATAAAATAGAATATTCAAGAGATAAAAACGGTGAAATGAAACAAAGGCAATATGTTTCATTACTCCCAACAAAGAAAAGAAAGAAAGAAAAAAAAAAAGAACAAATGTATTCTGACATTTTAAAAAATACGTTGAAATTAAAAGTAGTTATGCAAAAATCACAATATGAATTTGGAGGTTGTTAAACATTTACTCTGTACAGTCAGTTTTTATAATGAAATGAAATGAGTAATAGATACAGTTGACTAAAAGGCAAATAAACATTAAAGCTGATGAAAGAGATGGCCTTTTCAGATTTTTTATAAACTTTTAGGTAGGTGCAATCAATGTGTGAACACTATGAAAAGAAATCATGAAGAGTAAAATAATGAGACATTATATAATTATTGTTATTAGCGTGTAGTATCTCTGCTGTAAGTATACAAGTTCAACTCCAAAGCTATATCATAAACCTGAAAGTTCATCTACAACACCTAAAAATACCAAACGTAAATGTTGTTAAATTATAATTTTGCAAGAACAATTAGCTGAATAATGTATTTGTCAAAAAAGATTTTAAAAAATATGTTTGCATAAAGTGTACACCAAATAAAGTTATTAGTTTTAATTTAAAAAATTGTTCAGAATAATATCAAAAACAAACAAACTAAAAATATTATCTCAAATTATTAGTTATTTAATTACATAATAGATTTAGTTTAAAAATAGTTGTCATTTTTGCATAAGTATTATTTATCCTCAGGCAGTCAATTTAACTGGTCTTTCTAGAAAAAGATATTCACGAAATTTCTGTGTACTAGAGTTAAATTCAAGGAACCAACCTTACTATACACATATTACACTTTTTTCGGAAGACAAACGTTCTTCTTTTTTTTTACTGTTTTTATTTCAATATATTACTAATGCTCCGTAATTAAATAATTCAGACTTCATTTGATAATAAAATAAGGATCCATAGGCACTTATATCTGATTACTAATTTTTTCAAAGTCGAAATTTTGCTGACACCTTTGAAATTCTGATACTTTAACTTAATCATATCTCTATGATAAAAAAAAATTCAGAACCGATAGTAATTAATTCTTTATTTTAACAATAAAATAACTATCAATATTTCTCAATATGTATTTTTCTTTGTTTCTGAGGAAATGTGTAGAATTTAATAACAGAAAAGTCTATTAAAAAGTAATCCTCTACAAGAAATAATTTAACGCATATTCACTCTGATTCTAAACTCTTCCCATAGTTTTTCTGAAGTTCTTAGGCAAGTCAGAAAAAAAGGAAATATATGTGCAAATAAGTCACTACCTAAGGAGCGTGAGAGTTCATTATTTAAATAGAATTCTGCTGGTATTGCGCAGTTATTTAAATTCACTTCCTGCATTCTTCTCTCATCATTAATTTAGTCTAGACTAAAATTTTAAGGCTTCGTTATCATTCTGAGAAACACTTTTATCCATTTCTCTCTCTGTATTTTTTTCTCTTTTGAAATGGAAGTAAAAAGAAACGAATTTGAAAGATGTGAGTTTGGTTTAAAAATGGTCAAGTGTCTTATTCAATACTTTTGTGTTGTGTGTGTTATCTTAAAAATATCGTTAATTCGAGCAGCTATAAATATATTTCCACGTTTTATTTTAAATACATGCAGCTTCACTGAAGCTGTGAAAAATATTGTTCATACATTTAAAAAGCAATTTTAATGAACTACTATCTACATATTTATTATTAGGACTATTTCAAAGAAAGCTATTGTAAAATATCATAAAATAATTTTTGTTGGAATTCTACTTGATAAAAAAATATATTCTTCAATTTTTATGTTAAAAAAATCCGTTCTAGTTGTTCAAAATTCAGGTTAGGCATTTAAAACATTGGTGTGTTTTTTATTCTTTGGTTAAACATTGTTTCTAAGTGAAAAAGGTAGTTCTTGTCAGCTCATTGATATACAGAAGTGAAATTTAACAAAATTAAGAAATTAATTGAAAAATTGCACGTGACAAGGAAGTTAGAAGCAAATGAATATATCACACATCCGTTCGTCGGTTCATAGGTTCGGGCTCTAATGGAACTAAAGACTAGCCGAGTAGCCGGGGATGATGTATGATAATCTATCCTTGCCTTCAAAGTCCTCCTGTTGTCTCGATGTGAAAGTTAGGAAAGAGGTTACTAGCTTAGGTGTCGTTCTCGTCACTTGACCGAGGCTCAAAATTACGAGGTCCGTCACCAATAGCTCTAGCGTGGGTTTTAGTGCAGCGTTAATAAAACTAACCAACTAATTCCATTTATATTATTTCTAATTCATTTTATTTAAGTATATATTCTCTTATTTCTATAACTAAGCTCGTTTCCAAAAATTTGAATAGTAAATTTTAGATCATCTTCCGAAAATAATTATATATTCATTAACTTCAAATTATCACCTATTGTTGCATATTAAACGCTGTTTCTTTTCAAACGTGAGATGATTAACTAAAGATGATTATTTTCTCAAAATTTCATCTACGAGATACTAACCATCTATATTTTCTTTCTGTTGTTTCAAATCAGAACACCTAATTTTCAACCTCTAAGTAAAGAGTTATTTTTATTTAAAGTTGATAAAATTTTAAAAATATATCATAATAAATTTTTTATCTCCATAATTAAGCAGATGTGTTTCTGAGGCAATGATATTAAATATCATTGAGAGGTGAACGTTTCAATTTACTGTAAAAAAATTCCGATAAAATTTAAATTTTCAATATCTTTAGTATTCGAAGCAAAGTGAACTTAACTATTCCACATAGATTTTCTTATTCCAGTTGATAAAGTTATTTTTATATTAGTGCAATTAGAATTTTTTATTAAACCTCATTTTCACAAGTTGTATGGATAGTTTTAATGATTCTCCATATCGTCCCAATTTAATGGAAAAAATTTAATTAACATATTCATATACCAATTCTTACGTTCGTTTTTTCCTAATGATATTTTATTCTTACAATAGGTCAATCTTTTATAATTTACTTTATTTAAAGCAATTATATTAAAAGATTAATTTATTTTGAAATGTAAATACTCTTATACCAATTCCTTTCTGAGAGGAGAATAAACAAGGGAACGTCCATTACGAGGATTGCCTAGGAAATAAACGTATTCCATTTCTTAAAAAAACGAAAATGCAACATATTTTACAAAAATTTACTTATTCTCATGTGTATAACAAATTTTATTTCTTGATATAGTTGCTTTCCTTCTCAATGCTAATTGTGTTTCGAATGATAATCTTTCTTATACCTTATTCAAAAAAGTCTTTCTCTGCTAATTTGGTTCATTGTTCGATGGCATACTGGACTTCGTGGGCGGTCAAAAATCTTTTATTACGCCCATAGACAATTGACGAGAGGGGTAGAGACGAAAATGTGAAGGTGTCCCATCAGGGGTGTGAGAGAGGTGATTGATAATACCCCAACCAAATGTATTTAAGAATTACTTTGGCTGTGTAGGGATATGCATTGTCATATAACAAACATACTCTCCTCATTCACATTCTATTTTTTTGCTCTGTATCTGTATTGCATTACGTCATTCCTTATATGGTATCACAGCAATCTCATTAATTGCTTCTCCTGGGACAAATATTCAATGAGAAAAATCTCTTTACGGTTACAAAAAATACAAATTATAATTTTCTTCTGCAAGCCTAACTTTACACTCACGACACCACTTGTACGCCTTAGTACGATTCATGAAACTAATTCCATAAATAGTTTGTATTTCGTTAAAAAAAAATTATCAATGCGTTTTCTTTCGCGAGAAGAAATCGGATTATGCTCTTCAATTCGTAACTGGAGGGATTTGTAATCGAGATTCTTATTACAACATGACTCTAAAACTATTTTAACTGACTGAGACAACGTAATCTAATCCCAAGATTTTGGTCTTGAATGCAGTGCAGTAATCTGTATTGTAAAAATAAATTCTCTTTGAACTTTACAGGCTTAGTACAATTACTTTTAGGGCAAACATTCCCCCTGGAATGATAATTTTTATAAAACTTAAATAATAGGCCTGCTTGGAATCCAAATATGATCAGAATTCAGTTTCCAAACTTTTTCAAATTATTAATGTATTAACAAGAGAAAAATAACTATTTCAATATTTCTTTTGAAATCAAAAGGTAATCAGAGAGTAAAATTAATGAAGTCTGTAATTTGTTTTCATGTATTTAAAAACAGTTTGCAGTTGTAACGTAAGCCTTCATAAAATTTGTTCCCTAAATTATAAACTAATATTTAAATATTGTGTTGCAAGTAACATTGTTTATACTAAAAACAAAACCAGGAAACACATTAAGATTTCAATGATTATTTAGGTAAATTAATAGTAGTTATAAAATTCTTTAGAACAATCGTTGAAACACAATTTATTAATTCTAAACAGAATTATCATTTGTAACATTCATATAGGTTGCTTGATTAACTATAAAACAAAGCGTTTGAAATGTAAGTTTTAATTCATTAGTATTTACGTTTACATTCAAATATTTTATAATAAAATCATATAAGACACATCATATTTTAAATTTATTGTTAATTAAAATAATTATTGAATTTTAGTAATAAAAAGAAGATATTACATTAGAAAAGAAGAATATATCTATAACTTTATTTCATATTTAAAAGAGTGTTGACATTAATTTTATGCGTTAGAGTTGACCGATAATCAATAGAGAAACATTTCAATTAAAATTTGTCAGTTTTAGTATCAGAAGAATCAAAGGCTTCTCCCAAAGGTCTTCAACATCGAAATATTTGAGGAGATTAACTGCATTCATATCCACCTAAAGGCATTATATATTTATTTAAATTGCACCTGAATCGCAACCACGATCCATCACAGAATTAGACACTGAGTGCAATCTCTGAATTATCGTAATTAACGAAGCTTTTGAAATCGAGATTCGAGAGAGAAATAACCAAATGCAAAGATCACGACGTTTTAAGAGAATTATTGGGCTAACATAGAGAGTTGGTTATTTTACACCAGTGAGGGAAAAGAGTTAGGGTCCCAATACCCAAAGAGGGTTCGTTAGTCATTATTTATTTATAAAACCTTAAATTTTATCACTTTTGTTTACTCTTTAAAATACGAGGGTGAATTATGTAAGACATTTTCCTGTCTGACATAAAGATGATGCTCAGTAACCTATTATCTCACTGACAATCTACGAGTATATGTTACTGTTCTTTACAAAATTTCATGACGATCACTCCTTTAGTATGCACACTGCGCTAATGCTATAATAATGCATGTAGAGACATTTTCATGAGAAACGAAAAATCGGAAAAACATATTTGCATTTGAAAGATTTGAAGCTATTTCAGATCAACACTAAAAGGTTCTTCATCATCCTATTCAACCATAAAAAAGTGGGTCTCTGAATTTAAAAAAAGGTCATTTGAGTAATAAATACAATCCTCGCTCCGGAAGCCCCTTTGAGGTGATGATTTTGGTATTATGAAAAGGATCCACACAATAGTGCTCCAATACCGTAGATAAAAACTGATTGTGATAGCTAAAACTGATAAAATATCAAAACAACTAGTTTTTATAGGTAATATTTTACACGGATTATTATGGATATGCAGAAGCTCTGCATATGGTGGGTCCCACTTTTCTTAACACCTGATCAAAACCCCAATTGGAAAACTATTTCGTTTAGAATTCAGCGATCTATAAGGAATTTTTGCTTCCATTGAAATTTTGTGTTGATAAATAATGAAGGAGGAGGCTTTGATCCACCACTGCACTCCTGTGAGTAGACAATAGCCAAAATCATGGACAGAAGCTAATGAAGCAGACGCAAAGAAGACAAAAATAATTTAGATAGCCAACAAGGTTATGTTGTCGGTTTTCAGAGATGCAAAAGAAATTATATTCACTGATTACCTTAAAAAGTTTAAAAACATCAATAGTAATTACTACGCAAATTTACTACAGAGTTTGAAAGATGAGATTAAAATTAAGCGTCCCCATCTGGAGAAAAAACATATTGTTTCACCTTAACAGCACACATATATCAATCTTAAGACTACGGAAACGAAAAAAAGTTCGAATTGCTCACTCATTCACCGTATTCACCAGATTTAGCCCCTAGAGACTCACACCCACTTCTTACTTCAAACAAATGTCTTCATCGACAATTATTTGAGAGCAACGAGGAGAGATTATTGATTTTGTACAGGACTTACTTGAAAAACTCGACTAATCGCTTAAGAAAAATGACTTTATTAACTTAGAGTACCAAAATTATATTAATCTTTGTGAGGATTATGTTTACAATCTTATCAAAATATGAATACAATCTTTTTCAATTTTTCCTTTATGAAATCGAAAATGCATCAGCCAATCTGCGTATATTACATGATATCTATCAGATTTAAAAAAACACATAAATGTATGAAGAGACAAGCTTTCTGAACAGGCTTCTGATATTTCCCAAAGAAATTTTATTTTTGAAAGTTATAATAAGTGATAAAGTTAATGATTTATATTATTTTCAGTTTATAACAAATAAATTTAATTGTGATAATTGATAACACAGCACGTTTAAAAGTTAATGTTTTGTTATTGAAACAATATTTTTAAAGAAGTTATATTTCTGTGATAACAGTTTCAATTTCTTTCAAAGAAACCTAAATCAGAAGCACGATTCTAATTTTAATGTACAAAAGGACAAAAAAAGAATTCTATTTAATGTTATTTTATTGTCAACGTAACAAAATTTGAACTCTGCGAAAAATGACCTTCAAAACAATACTATCCGTAGCAAAAGAACAAAAAAAGTGTGTGGAATCGCAAAACCCATGTGTCGACAAAAGAAAAAAAACAAATCAAATATTTGAAAAATAGGATATCCGTTCTGCCACAGCAGCAGTTTTAAACTCCTACTCTGTTGAAGTGTAAGTAGTTATTTTTTATTCGGTCACCTAAAAGGAAAAGAGATATTCTTCGGAATTTTTTCATCTCATATATATATATATATATATATATATATATATATATATATTGTTTATATATTGTTGAATTGAAATTGTTTATTAACGTAACATAAAGAAGCAACACGAAGGCTATTAGCAACGGACCTCTTAATTTTGAATTTCGTCAACAGGACCTCTAAGACGTCACGTCCCTCTCCAAATTCCTACTCAGCGCCAATAGGAGGACTTTTGACCTCGAACAGATATAACATGCATCACTTAGCTACACGGCGAACTTTAGAACTGAAACCCAAAAAACCACGAAAACAATGCCGGCTACGACCATGACGTCATGGCTCTTGCGGCCACATTGAAATGGCTACACACAGAAAATAAACTTGTCTCACTACGCGTTCAGAATATGTTGAAATGAAAATTTTGAAAATAATTCATATTCAGGCAAATAAACTGAAATAAAATTTAAATATTTGTGTCCATAAGAAATATAAATTTTAGTGATTACTGTGTAACTATTGTTAATTTTGTTGGATGATTTGAGTTATATTCACATTAGAGGCAGCATTAGTTGGTGATGGATCTCGTAATTTGGACACTGTCAAGTGATAAAGATGACATCGAAGCTGCAATTGTAGTATGGACTGCAATTCAGATGCTACTCACATGCCAAGACTCTTATAAGATTAGGTAGAATTCTGAACATATGACGCGATTACTGTTTCTAAGAATATTTAAAACAAGTAAAATATTTTAATTTTAATTTTTTTTCTGTTACAGATATTATTTTGAATCATTTCTTTTCAAATTCATACAAAGATATATTGAAAGCAATAATTCTTATATTTCTTTATGCATAACTGTTCTTTTCAACCATTTCAAATTAATACAAACAGTCTGATTATGACACATTTTGTAGATTTCTTAACAACATGTTTTCCAAAAGAATCCAAATAAATATAAAAGTCTCACCTATTCAACTTTTTTTTTCTGAGATATTTCTACTCTCAGCTCAAGATTTCAAGTGACGAATGTGGATTCCCATATCTTAAGTGGCTTCATAAAGGGGCAAAATGGCAAAATGATCTACTCACTGACACGTTTCTCCTACAGAACTAGTGAATCACTGATGTGAAGTCAATTACCTGCCACAAACATTTAGAACTCTGCCCTTTCTTTCATATTTCTTTCATAGTTATTGTAGTTTTGATATATCAAGACCTTTACAGATTTGTTTGGAAAGCCAATCTCTTCCATATCAATGGCTTGTGATTTTATTTCTGTGTTTTTGAGAGATAATACAGTTAGTTTCATACCTCACATACGTTATCGAAAATAATCGATTTGAAATTATAAATAATTGACCATTTGTTTTAAGATCACTGATAATTGTTGATTTTTTCTCTTATTTCTATCTACGTAAGATGCATTCGTCATAATTACTCAGATTGTAAGAAATTCCAAACCATTTAGGTATCCTGAACCCCCAATTTCAATTAACGACTTTGTTTTTCTCTTTGTTTGCTTTATTTGCTCTTAGCCTTGCGAGTTTATTTAATGTGGTGAATCCTTCGATCTGAATCAATGACAGGTGATGCATTGTTTTCTGCTTCCCTCAAGATGTAATAGACTTATAGTCAGAGGCGAATAGGAACGAATGGAATCCTGCTTCTTATATACTAAAGTAGGATACATGTCAAAAAGAGATTTGAATAAAATATCAAAGTTAAATATCTATGAGTTTAAAATCTCGTATTTTACTGATCATTTTCCTCTTTCCTTTTCTAGCCTTTACTATCAAGTGGCTTACGTATTTTCAGAATACTGTGCAATTTCACAGAAAAATTAAAACATTAACTAAACATTAACTTTAAAAAGCATGAACTGTTTCTGTCTTTACCAAAACTGTCACTAATTAGCATTAAATATCCAAAAAAAAAAAGAATAAAGACTCGATTCCTCATCTATGTCTCAATGTTTCATATATATATATATATAATAGGTCGTAGTTCAACTTCAGAATATCACACGGAGCCGTGTCTCGAGAGTAGGTACCTTGGTGAATCACAGGAATGAGCGGTTTTTCCAAGAAACTCCAAATCAATTGTGAAGAATTGGCAGATGCGTGATTTTGATCTAGCTCCCAACTTTTATCCATTCACATGTTTGATTGTTTGCGTCACACAATATCACCGAAATGAAGGAGTATCTCCAGGTTCCGTGGTAATAGCTATGTCATATGGTGCTCATTCACGAGGCATGTTTCAAGGGGAATCAAAGTAAACAGTTGTAAGAGTTCTTGGTGTGAAGGAAGGGTCAATATCTCTAAAACAATTTAATTTATTTACTGCTCAGCTACAAGTCTATCCTATCTCTCCTCTCTTCCCTTCTCTCTCTCTCCTCTCCTCTCTCCCTTTCTTGAAAACCCATACTATATATATCAGTACCAATGTGCATTACCACGTTCTCTTCATCGGAGGAAGCTTTCTAAAACAAATAATTGTTTGGGGACTGTTAGTGACAAGGTCGCGGACAGACCCGTCACACAGTGAGCGTAGCATTCACACTGCTGTGGCCCTTTCATGGATTTTTCGGCTACATGGGCAATGGATGCTTCCGCCTTTAGGGCTGTATTTTCCTTCCTGAGCCGTACATATTAACCCACAACACGTCAACCATGATTGAGTTTTAAGGAAGTTGGGATCACTGTTTATGTTGTTCAGCCTGACTCAAGCGATTTTCAAAAGGAATTCTGCTCACTCGTTAGCAGCTTCGGCACGAGATCTGAAGACACTCTTTTCCTTTCTAAATCCTCGGTAAAAATTGAATCAATAATCCAATGCTTATTTCCATCTCTTTGACAAGTTCACGGGCTGTTTGATGACATCTTGCATGATCTAAATCCGCTGCTCGTTGGTAACATTGGTGTTTCATCTTGTTGAAAGAGCACAAAAGTGAGGCCATCTTTGAAGCGTTTGCACTACACCTTTACAAGAGAGGTGGTCATAGCATCATTTCGAAAGGCCTATCTTGCCACTGGTTTCTATTTGAAAATCACCAAGCTTTACTTAAAATTTTATGTAATATAGTTGTTGAAGTTATTCCTACATTTTACAAAAATTCGAAATCCGATTAGCTTTAGCTACACTTTTTCACTTAGAAGCAAAGCGCGCCCTACTGACGATATCTGCGGTCGGGAGAAAATTGACGCGTTCGCTTGGATACCTAACTCGATTCCATTAAACGACACTTAAGTTGACCCATTTGTTGTGCGAGTAAAAACAAATATAAACTTTTTTAACATATTTCATAAATTATAGCTTTGAAATCAGTAATAAAATTTTAGAACATGATCCTACTCGGAATTACATTTCGCATCAGCATATTATGTAGAAAATTGGATATGGCTGAAATAAAATTTTACGAGCTCCAAATGTATAAAAGGAAATAATATACTGAAAAAGAATAAGAGTTTTCTATTGATGTGATTAATCTACTTAGAAAATCACTTTATATAAAACGATATCTTCTTTAAAAAGCAGCATCTTGTAATACTATAAATTGAATTTAAATTTTTCTTCGATTTCATAATTATAATAAAAATATTATTTATTAAAAACGATACAGATAACGTTAAATTGAAAAAATACACAAAATGAAATCAATCCTTTTGGGTCGAAACTTTTTAACAGATATATCAGGAGTATAGAAATTAAAAAATATATTTTGATACACAATTTTTAAAATTTTGTAAATGATACTAAATCAATCGTCTATGACTAATTAGTCAAAACATTCCCATTTTTGCGGAAGTTTAGATGTATCTATTTTAATATAATATATAAACATTTTTCAAAGATTTATAACATTAACACTTAATGCTATCAATCTTCATTCCTACTAGTTGCAGGAATTTTATGACTGATAAAGTTGTCTCCGATTTTGTAAATAATGATTAAAGTAGTGATAACAAATAATTAATTACACAACATTAATTAACACTAATTCATTTATTTATTACTGAAATATGATCTTTAAAAAGACAATTAATAATTTTGATAAATGCTATTTTTATACACATTTATTGTTAAGATAAAGATTAAGATAAAAGCATTGCGCATTTTATATCTTAGTGTATGGAGATAATTTTATATGAATTTGTACAAATCAGTCTGAAATATTGCGTGCCCTAAAGATGCCCAAACAATTTTTTCCGGTTTGTGTTAAGGTTTATGAACAAAATGGCTACTGGTGACATAAATTTTTAGAATATATTTTCAGGAATACAATCTCTTGATGATCTTCACTGTTATCCACTTTTTACTCTAATCAGTTTAAATAAAATGACCAAGAATTAATGAATAATGTTTGGTCAATTTAATTAGTGGATTATATAATATTATATTTACCCCTTATAATCAATCCAACATAATAAATCTTCTGCTTTTTCCAAATATAAATCTTTGATCTGAAAGAATAAAAACTACAATTCGTTTTAATATAAAACAATAATAGAATCCAAATGAGATTAGAAAATATTAATAACTGCATATAAATTCTAGCTTCATATA
>BMAW01051156.1:0-12091 GCA_019974015.1 Nephila pilipes | reverse complement strand
TTCATTTATGAAGATGTATTTCATCTTCATTCATTTATGAAGATGTAAACTGCTGTTTGTAGAAAATGCAACACCATGAAGGAATCATCAGAATCAAATGAAATTCGCAGCAAATGTCAATTATAGGATATTATGCAAATTAATAAAGTTTCAGAGCCATCGCGCGTGCGCGGCGCGCGCAGCGCCCTCTGAATTGATGCTGAAAGCGTATAAATAAAGTGCTGTAGCGGGACGTTGAAAAAAGTCTATGATTATTTGTTAGTGGCAAACGTTTAGTGAGACCTGAGTATGCCTCCACGACGGAAGAATAAGAAATTCAAGCAACTTACGGAGTTTGAACGAGGGAGGATAATCGGCCTTCGAGAAGGAGGATTTTCCTATCGCGCAATAGCAGCTCGTATGCAGCGGAACAGTTCCACAGTGATGCGAGTTTGGAAGCAGTGGACCGACGAGCACCGAACAACTCGAAAAACAGGCACTGGACGACAGAAGGTGACGTCAGAGCGCGATGATCGACACCTGCTCCGCATGGCGGTGAATGATCGCACAGCTTCCTCCAGGCAGCTGGCAGCACGTTGGTCTACTGCTACAGGTGTACAATTGTCGGCTTCGTCAATTCGTCGTCGTCTGCTGCGCCGTGGATTGCGTGCAAGGGTGCCTTTATACAGGATTCCCCTCACGGCGAATCATCGACGGCTGCGTCGGCAGTGGGCTCTTGAGCACAGAGACAGGCGAGCTGATTGGCACCAAGTTGTCTTTTCAGATGAATCACGCTTCAATTTGTGGACCCATGATGGCCGTGTTCGTGTTAGACGTTATGCCGGTCAACGCTGCCTTCCTGAGTGTATTATTGAACGACATAGTGGTCGAACACCCGGAGTTATGGTCTGGGGTGCGATTTCGTATCATGGACGATCCAATTTGATACGAATTGAGGGTAATCTCAATAGCAACAGGTACGTCCGTGAAGTGCTACAGCCCGAAGTCGTTCCTTTCCTTCAAGGCATCCCTGGAGCTATCTTTCAGCAGGATAATGCACGCCCACATGTTGCGCGGACTGTTCGAGACTTCTGTTCAGCACAACGCATGCAACTTCTTCCTTGGCCTGCTTATTCACCGGATATGTCGCCTATTGAGCACGTGTGGGATATGGTTGGTCGGCGTCTCGCTCGTGATCCGCGTCCTGCAGTTTCCAAAGACGAACTTTGGTTGCGCATACAAGCGATATGGAATTCTCTTCCTCAAGCAGATATTCAACATCTGTTTGACTCCATGCCACGTCGTATAGCAGCACTTATTGCAGCGCATGGTGGCTGCACCAAATACTGATTTCGGACGCTTAATTTGTTTCTTTTGTTTTGAAAATTTCATCATTTATTTGTATCAGTACAAGTCGTTTCTGCATTAAATTTCATTTGATTCTGATGATTCTTTCATGGTGTTGCATTTTCTACAAACAGCAGTATAGATGTGAAGAGAAGAATTTCAGGTATATAACTCTTTTGAATCTATTGAAAAAAGTTACCAAAGCTCCACCCGTCTTAGGCATTTTTGTTTCGTTTTTTACATTTGACTTATGCGCTTATTCTCGCCATAACTAATAAGACATTAAACAAAGTCAATAAGCTCCTTTAACTCGTTTAGAATAGTTTTTTTCAGAAAGTCTAATTGTAAAAATGACCATTCCGTTATTAAGAAATGACATAAAACTAAAATATTCAGAATATGCAAAGCCCCATTAACATGCGAATTAAAAGCTAATAAATTAAAAGCCCCATTAAAAATATTTTTTTATAACTGAACCAGCTATAGACTATTAAGTGCCAGCTTATTAATATTATTGTTGTTACCGTTACGATATTCTTTGGCCACTCCATCTTGCAAGAGATACTCCTCTACCAAAGCAGGTGTGAGGTCCGTCTCCAAACTGAAAATCTAACACCCGAGTTTTCGAGTCAATTAGTTGATCAATTGCTTATAACTGTCCTACTTAGAAGCAACATGAAAGTTACTGGTGATAAACCTTGTAATTTTGGACCACGATTAAGTGACAATGAAAGCACCAGAGCTAAAACACTACTTTTCACATTAACTCCAACTTAAGGGCTTTGTGAGCCTGACGTATTAAAAGGAAGTCGGCCACAAAGCCGCTACCATGACCAACTGCCCACTGGGACCATCTTCCTTACATTGGATCGTCATGGTCCTTAATGAACTGAATGAATAAAAATGTATACCTTGGGCTTACTTCCCCCGATGGATCCAGGCTTGATGGAACCCGTTTCATAAAACCTGGTGAGTATCTTGGAGACGCAACCGTGTGAGACGAGCAGCTGGCGAGAGATGTCACAGGGGCGCACTCCCATCAGAGCCAGTTCTACGATTCGCCGACGAACATAGTCGGGAAGGGGGCGTCCGTTCACGAACACACCCCCAAGCTGGTTCACGCCAGCCTGGCCTGCAAAAAAAATTCATTTACAAGCTCTAAATAACTTATAAAATAGGAACAGGAATTTATAATCAAATTCCTCAGCATTGCTTAAGAATAACGTTCAACGCTAATGACACTTGGCACAATTCCTTTATACCTGCTTGAAGTTGTAAGTATGAATTTTGAAATTCATATAATATCCCATGTACTATTTTTTTTCTTTACTGATAATGAACGATGCAAGGTGCATTGCTTTATAAAAGAGCGTTTAATACGTGGTAGGAGTCAAAGATTATTTGATTTATAACCCGTTCTAAAGAACACGTGAAAATGAAAATGTTGTATTCTTGAAAGGGTAAATAACTAAATAGAGATAAAGTGTACCAACAAAATTTTTAAAACTAAATCATACAACCTTACCTAAACAGGAATATACCGGGATAAAATCCCGTCGATCTTTCCACCGAACTAGAAAATGTCGTGAAACGATCCAGCATTATAACAACAGTGGAAAGCAGGTAATTACTCACGAATTTTCCTTATTTTTCCTTATTTCCTTATTTGATAACTACGTGGCATCAAACATGTGGTTTGATGTAAACTTATTTGACCATTATTTTAATCAAGAATTCTATCAGCTACTGTTATTACCATTATCATTACATTCACATTGACCTATGTATAGAGGAGCGGAAACTTAGTAGTTGTGAGCTCCTAGCCGACATTGTTTCCTTTAAGTTGATGCTTCTAAAGACTCTGCAGTGTAGTGGGGTTGACGAGCATTAAATCTGGTCCTCATCTAAAGCCCTCCCATTCACGTGGTGTGGAAATTGGAGAGGGAGATTTCAGCTCAGTTGTCGTTCTCATCGAATGACAAAGGTTCAAAATGACGAAATCTATCTCTAATGGCTTTCCTGTTGCCTCTAAGTGGAACATTAATAAGCAATCATAACATATCGATTTATGTGTCACTGGATTCTCAATGAAGAGGATCCACTCGTTTGCGGACGACATGACCTAGTTGTTAAGATGATAGTTTGTTAATCCGTTGAGCTCTTTCCGCATGGATTCGAATCCCATCATCGTCGTAAGTTCATCGACGTTGCTGTCTTGAATGGCGTGAGGGCACCGAAATGATTGGCCTGAATCGCGCCAACTACTACCTATCGAGGTCGACGACTTTTATAGTTTTACACAAATTATGAATCCTCTTTCAGAAGGAAAATAAATGTGAAAAGGACAGTCAAATATTGTCAAGATCGAGCTTCAGAGATCATTATGCTCCAATTTATGTTTTTCTTAAATCATGAGTGTTCCTTACAGAAATTCCCGTGAACTTGAATTTGCATTAAAAATAATACCGAAAGGAAAAAATTATATTCTATATCTTTATATTATATATATATATATATATATATAAAGAATATTTTTTAAAAAACTTCCTAATAGAATGGTTGTTTTAAACGAAGATTATTCAAAATCGATCCTAACTGATGAACCTTCAAAGAAATGAAAGAATACTAATGTTCGTCTCTAACGATATATAGAAGGAATTGAGTTTATAATCGAAACTTTACGGAAACGTAAAATGAATTTTATATTCATAACTTCTTCGGAACATCTTAGAAGTAATCCCAAAAAAGATACTAGTTATCGATTAATTCGTATAGAAACATTAAATTCGCAAAATAATGTCTTCTCCATGTATTATTTAATATTCGATGTCATGCACTTATATTATAATAACAGGAAAAATTATTAATCAGTGTTACATTGTTTTGATTATTTGGAACAATTATTCAATGTGCTTGTAAACGCAAATATGCTGATTAATTATTGATTAACGTCGCATACAGCAACATTTTTGTGAACAATACGAGAACTGTTGGCGTTGGACCTCGTAATTTTGCATCTCGGTCTAGTGACAATAGTGACACCTGGACTTGCATCTCTTTGTGCAAACTTCTGCACCTCCCCATTGCGAAAACTTTGAGCCAGAAAAAATTTAACATACATCTGCCCCTCTATATAATGAATCTTATTGGCATCGAGAGTCGAACCCACGACTCGACGGAAACAACGTCAGCCGTGATCTCGTGACCATGACCACTCGGCTACTACAACCGTAGTCTATAAATTATTGTGATTGCTTTTTTTACGTCGCTCTGAGAATACTAGGGGTACTGGTAACAGACATCGCAATTTTGAACCTCCGTCAGGTACCGAGGATGATACTCTCTCACTAAACTTCCACACCATGCCAAGGGATTTCGATCGTATTTAACGTGCATCAGTACCGCTATATGCCCCGTTACTATATGCCGTATTCATTTAGTTATAGGCAGGTTTTGTCTATAAATGAACACGTTTAAATGTAAAGTTTAATACTGAATAAAGTTATTTTATTAAATAATATATATGCCCGAAAATATTAGTAAGGACAATTTGAATACCTTAGAAAAGGTCATCGACATATATATAATGAAACCATAATCAGTTCAATGTAGTAAAAAAAATAAGCTGTCACGTTCTTTTAGTTATCAAGTTCAACACGCAACTAAAAATAAAATATTTAAATAATTTCATTGAGATAGAGAAAAAAGTTAAAAGAAATGAAGTAATGACCCCAAACTCACAGAATTTGGTAAGTTGAAACTGTAGAATATGAAATGGCCTTATCCAATGGCTCCTTATGGTAACCATAGAACCCATCGATGGACGTTGAAGATATCTAAGGAAAACGTTTGTGTTTCAAGATTTACCTAAGGAGTGTTGATCTCTATTCAAACTTAGAACATATTTTTCAGAGAGGGAATTGTTCAATTTTCATATGAATCTGAGATGCCATAACCCATACATCCCTTTGTTATATATAGTATTCTTAAAATTAAGAAATATTGCTAAAAGAACTATGTTTTACTTGAACACCATAAAATTTAAAATCTATTTACCATTGCAATGCAACACACAAGGTATCCATTTCGCACCAGAAATAATAGATTAATTCAGGTCGAAATGAGTAATGACGCAAAAATACTCTTCAGGAAAGTGAAGTTAGAATATTATATTAATGTTTAAGCCTTTTTTTATCGCAAAAATTGTACGATGACGGTTTTCAGCAAAATCAGTTCGCATTAAAAGTAGGCATTGGTACAATATCGATTTGTTCCCAATGCCTTTTTGAATCGCACATGAACGAGTGGAGGCAGTGCACCACACGGAGCACAACATCTGGCTCGACCAACGAAGTCCATATTTATAAGTTTCAGCAAGCAAGACAAGATTAAGGCTCTCACCGATAAACCACCTTGAATTTACGAGCGTAATATCAATTTCGTGAAATTCCCTTCTCTTTTTAAAGCAAGATTATCTTAAATGCACAGTTGCATGGAATAAAATACATTCGAAAGAGTAAAAAAGAGAGAGAGAGAGAGAAAGAACATTTTTTCATAGAACATAACTTTTTTTCTGATTTTTTTCTGAAGTATCGTTACATATTTATTAAAGAACTAAAAACTCTCAACTAAATTATTCATTAAGAAACTAAAAACTCTCAACTAAATTATTCATTAAAGAACTAAAAACTCTCAACTACATTATTCATTTCGAGAACCGGAGTCGGTGTCGTTTCTTTGAAAAGAAAATGGTGGGTGGGTGGGTGTTTCCCCGAGAAAGAGGCAGTAGGTCAAAAAGGTTGAGAACCTACAATGCTCACTATAAGCTCTTAATTTTTCTTTACCTACCTTCCCCTTAATGAAAACAAATACTCACGGTCTTTTTTTCAGAAAATAAAAAAAAACCTAAAATAAACAGACTCCCATCTTTGAAATCAATAATGTAAGCCATAATTTTCTAACTTTTTGAGACTTATAGTCCACTTCTTCAATCAGTTATTCAATGGTACTCTTATAATATACTATGCTATATATATATATATATATATATATATATATATATATATATATAAAAAGGATAGTATTATTCAAAGTTTCATATACTGTAGTCATAAAGATATTGGGAACGATGCTAAACTGTACCAACACCTACTTATCATATGGACCGATCTTGCTTAAAAGACATTCAGAAACATTTGTTGAAGTATGTGTTCCATTTTTTTTTTTTTTTTTTTTTTGTATTTATGATTCTTTTAAGCGCGTTTTTATGAGTACAGCTCAGGTGCGCGACAGTTGGACCTCACGTCTACTTGGCCCAAAGGGGTGCTCTTAGATCACCGACCCCCGCTGGTTTACACTTTGAAGCGATTGTAAGTTTTTTTTAATTTAATATTGAAGTATATGATTAGTATACTTTATGGCCTAAATCTCGATGGAAACGTCATAAGATTACGATTACTGCGCCATCTAAGAGATTCAAGCTTTTTTAAGAATAAATTTGCTTCGGGTGTGTAAACAAATTAACCTATATTTAGAAAATTTTTGAAAACTGAATTGAAAAATTGCAATTTCCGATTTTTTTTTATTTTTAAATTTATTATTTATTTATTTAAGATTGTTCCATCCAGAAAGCTATCTATTCAAACAACACGTTTTTCCTCCGATATACAGTTCATTCTCTACGATCCACCAAAATTATCTACAGCATTTGGTTAGTTAAAAAAAAAAGAGAGAGAGGGAGAAAATATCAATTAGTGGGTTTGTAATAAAAATTAAGTTATGTAATCAACGAGTGAAATTTCTATTTTTTTTTTATCTGTTAGGGAAGTTATCTCTTAACTTTGCACACAGGTCTGGCGCCTATTAAATCACATAACGTCATGATTAAACTTTGCATCAGTTTATTCTTCATGTAATTTTCGAGTGTTTGTCATATTTGTTCATGTTTGTTCTTTTTAGCAGCATTACAATTGTATTTCGGATTATTCATCTCAAAAATTAATTATTAATTTTAGGACATTTTTTCCCTGTTCAGAAGTAATCATTTTATTCTTTTTAGTATTCATTATTATTGTTTATATTTTTTTGTATAATTATTTCAATACTTTAATAAAATTAAAATGACAGTTAATAAATTTTAATAATATTAAAAGGTCCCTCACAAAAAGTTATTTAAAAAAATTTTATCTGTCGTTTGGAACCAAGTTGGAGGGAGTTCTCATTGAGAAAAAAAATTATGCTTGCCAGTTAAATTATTGAGTTTTATTTTTAAAATTCTCCATGACAAAGAATAGGTACTGTTGCTAGTTATTAATTATTCAGAATAATTGAAAATTATTTTAAGAAATCAACTATGAAGTTTTCATTAAAACCTTTATCACATACAGTTGTATTGACTGGTCAGTAAAAATATTTACTGGGTGCCCTGATCTTATCATGCTTTATTTAAAATTATGACAACGTTAAATCTGCCGAGGTTCCAAGTGTCCTTTCGTTGGCGTAGTGAGAAAATTTGGAGAAGGAGGTACCAGCTGAGGTGTCGTCCTCTTTACTTGACGGTGGTTCAAAGTTAAGAGGTCCATCACCAATAGCTCTCGGGTTGATTCCAAGGGCGAAGAAAATAAAACAGTTAATCAACTAAATTTATGAGTAGAAAATGAGGTCAACGCCTTATTTGAAATTTCGCTCGCTATATCAAGCCATATGAGAACGTAAATCAAATTGGATTTAAAACTCATCAGCCAAAAAGATTTTTCTCAATATTGATTAAAGAAATCGAACATAGAACTCATGTCCCACCGAACATGAAAATGGCGATTTTGCCCACCAAGACAGAATCGGACCCTGTCAATATGCGGCTCGATAGCATGCGAGTCTGCTTAGCTCGCAGTTTAACGATCACTCTCTTGCTAAGCAATTACTTGTGATATCACTCCTCGACATTGTGACGTCATACTTCTCCTTTTTCTTTTCATGAGATTCAGATTCATCCTTTGTCCGTATGACGTCACATCTTTCAGTTAAGAGCAGACATTTATTTATTTATTTTTCATTCTAATTTATGTATGCGAATCTCCACTTCTCGGAAAGTGAAGTGTTCCTGTTTGGATCATTATCACTTTTTTGTAACAGATTATTTTCAAGATCTCGCGCACTGAAATGCGGTCAACGATTCATAATGATCTGTCAGTAATAGGGACAAGGACAAAGGAAGATATTGAAAACGATGCTGCATATGAAAATATGACAGATAACGAAGAGAAAAATGTTTCAAAATTGACTCCAATCACACAATTCTAAGGCCCTCAAAGGGTCAGAGCTATTACTTAGTTATTTCGAGCAACAGGGCCCTCGGATTAGTGCTCAGTAAATAAGATATGAAGTGCAAATGATTGAGAAGAGATCAAATGCGGTAACAACAACCATTAAAGATTGGTTGATAAAACAATAAACTTAATTCCCTTTAAATACGGTTACTTTTAATAATTATTTTTGTAGCAAGCAATTAGACTCATATATTGTAAAAATAGCACACATAAATTTATTTTCTGAAAATAATGAGTTACTCAATAATTAGATCCTAGTTTTCCTTAAGCAGAAAATTAATATCACTGTTGGAACTTGCCCTTTACTATGTGTTAATACTGCCACTCGCGTTTAGCTTAACCGCGGCTTAGAAACCCGCGTGTAAAAGGGACCGAAACTGTAGCATGACGCACAGGAATTCCTCCGACGTATTAGCTTTCGTTATTTATGCAATTCATATAATCACGAGATATCTACTTAACAACAATATTTTCCAAATTTTTCAATGGACGTAATAATGGAAAATTACTATAATTTTTTTCTAAGATAATTGGAAGTCCTGAATTCCCTCTTCCCTTCCCCTTGAAATGAAGATAAACCGAACTCAGAGGTATACCGAGGAATTACGGACGTGGCTATAGCTTGAGGACACAGAAGACAGCTGAAAACGAATCTTAATCGGGAAGATAATTCGATATGATTAATAGTTGTCACCCACATCCTTTTGCGTTGAAAAACTACAGATGGTGGAACAAATGAAAATGAAACGCTCTTTGTGTAATACAAATGATCCTGTAAAACAGCTTTTAATAACAATAATAGTAGTAATAAGCGACCCTTGGAGGATGGATATCATAAAAAACATCTTGCGTGAGATTTTTTTCCCTTGCTGTAAGAAGCAAAAAATGTAAATGAAGAGCTTTGTGTTAGTGTGCATTTGAGAATCTTTGCTTTAATATTTCTTTCTTTCGCGACCGGGGATGTAACATACAACTTGATAAAAGACTGCTATTATGGATACTTAAAATGAGGTTTTTTTTCTATTATATTGAAATATTTTTCGAACATATCTTTTTGAAGTCCTTTTAAGCAAATAGTATCGACTTTCCTTCAACTTCTAAAAGCCGTTTTTAGTCCTTTGTCTGAAAGATAATTACCTTTGATGAACTACGATTTTCCTTGTAAAATATCGTGATTGTTTATTATTATTTATTAACGTCGCACCGAGAAGTAACACGAGGGCTGTTGGCAACAGACTCAAAAAATTCTGAAACTCGGTCAAGTGACGAGATTACACCTGAGTTGGAACTTCCTCTTCCAAACTTCCACACCACCCCTAAGGTAAGACTTGGGATTTCGACAGGTTTAGCATGCATCAGCCTCGCTACGCTGCGAAACTTAGTGGCATCAGGGTTCGAACCTATGACTCGACGAAAACCGCCGATTGAGAGTCCACGATCGTGACAAATAGGCTACCACGGCCACTAAAATATCGTGAATAAACACATAACGCATAAAAGTGACATAACTTGAAATGAGCAGTTTGAGTGGAATTCTTTTTTTTTTTTTTTTTTTTTTTTTTTTTTGAGAATAACATTTTTTAATGTTTAACAGCTTAATCTAGATTTAAAATTAAAATTAGTGCAAGTATAATTAGGGTAAGCTAACTGAGTTTAATTAATTTACCATAACTTAACTAACTCACTTTAGTAATTTAAGGTCGCTTTTGCTTTTATTCAAAATGTCACGAATAATTCCATACAAATCGTTTCCTAAAAGACACATAACTATGTGATTATTTTGGGTTATCAGTTTGAAAATTTGTAGCATTAATGAATGTAATGATTATGACAAATTAATGAGCCTATAGTTTAGAACATTAATTGTTTTTATTTCGTTAATTTAAATTCTATTTGTAATTAAATTAACCAAGCTGGATTTAATCAATTTATTTTTTTGCACTTAATTACACACAGTAATTATTTTTAGAAATCCATTCATTATATTAGTTTTAAAAACATTGTGGGAAATTCATGTATGCTGTGTAAGTATTATATTCTAATGACAAATTTAATTTTTTTTTCCAAAACACAAACGTATTCTGTGTATGATATTATAGGATACGAGCGCCATCATATCTTATTAAAATCTTAAAATTTACTTATTGTAATTTAGTCACAAGTGATATTTTAAAGCTCTTTGAAACGGATTGTGATAGCAGAGTATTTTCCGCGATACTAAAAGAGCATTATAGAAACAATTAATTCGATTAACCGATACCATTCGACGAAAGGTGATAAATTAAATTAAGATAACCATATTACATTTAATGAATCCTCAATTCGATTCCGTGTCTGATTTCAATATTCACCAGCTGCTTTTCTTGCGGGGAAAAAGAAAGTTGCTAATGATTTCCTCTTCAACGACGCGCTCAAGAAAAAAGAAGGAAAAAGTTTCTAAGCCAGCTGTCCCAAAGCGACTCGTCATTTCGAGATTTTCTATTATACAGCTTCCTCTCCAATTAAAATCGCATTATCTGCAGCACGCGTTCTTAAAAGTGTGAAAATCGATTTTATTCTTTTGGAAGTGATATGAAGTGAAGAAACAAGTTGAGAAGCAATCGTCCATGTTCTTAATCGTTCAGTTGTTAGCGTGAATTAAACGAAATCGTTTTATTATTTAAATATTGAAATTGTTTAAAAAGATCGAATTTTAATTTTTATTACTATATCTCTACGACTCTATTATTACTTTTTCCCCTCCCCCAATGATTTGAAGTGAATAAATTTTTCAATCGTATTATTATTATTGCTTTATTATTTTCTCTATAGAGAAAAACAGAAAATCAAACAATAGGTTACTTTGGTTGTTTACATAATAACATTGTAGAAGAATATTGAATTTTGATTTTCCTATTGTAAATTTTTTTCGATGATTTCAAGTGAAATGTTCGAGATTTTTGTTAATTTCTCTCATTCGTTTTATCATTATATCTGAAAGAGATTAATCAAAATTTACAAGCTAGCTTCTCGTATATCGGAATGTCTAATTAAGCCTATACTTCATAAATATCTGAATTCGTCAAGAATAGTAGATTAAGAAACAGGAATAAATAAATAACCTAAAAAAGTGACAAATTTTCGAGAAAATGTTTTTTCCCCCTTTTTGTTCTATATTTCCTTTTTTTTTTCACCTACCTCCGATAAATGAAACTCTAAAACCATACTAAATACTGAAGTGATCGAAGAAATTCAAAACGTATTACACATAAATTTCCAATTCTAACTCAATTCTTTTAAGCTATTTTCAAGCAGACTTTGTAACACAGTTATTTCTCAGATAAAATTATCAATCAACGTGTTTGTCCGATTTAAATCTCTCTCTCTCTCTCTCTCTCTCTCTCTCTCTCTCTCTATATATATATATATATATATATATATATATATATATATATATATAT
>BMAW01051149.1:0-34864 GCA_019974015.1 Nephila pilipes | reverse complement strand
AAAGAAGTCCTATACAATATTACCTGATACCGATGATTTAAAAATATTCTTTTTAGCAATTTATAAAATCCTAACTTAGCAATTGTTATTCTCTCTTGCAAAACTAATGTCTGGATAAAAAAATAGTTAAGTAGAAACGGATTTACGAGCAAAAGATTTAAATGATACTTGATACTTACATTTTTATGTAATAATTGTTTAATAATTACGCAGAAAACCATTCCAGAATACTTGAAAGACACATTCCTTGGATGTATTTGTTAAATTATTTAAAAATGTTTGAAATACTCTTTGTTCGAAGTTTTTTATTAAAATTTAATTATTACTAAGAAATGAACGAGATATCTGGAAAACTTTAGAGTGCATATTAACTGTTTTTATATACTACAGCTATTTATGAGTATGTTTGGTTTCAGAGAGGCTTATATTGAAGTAATTTGTAATATGGAGAACTTAAAATTAAATTTTTTCAGATCTACTATGTGGCCTAAACGTCAAGAACCTCTGGGTGGAATGCATAATTCTGGATGTTGACTGTTAAATAAGTCTTAAGAATGATAAATAAAAGTTAAGTTTATATCTTGATTATTTTTTATCATAAGTAAAAGCTTATGATAACCTGGGAAAATATTTAAAACCTTATGATACTCCGAGTTACTTCTCTCTAGTTCTTCCTGCAGCAACCAAATGAGCATTAATAGCTGTAATTTACAAATTATATACATAAGGATCAATTAACATTCAGTATAAATTTTGTTTTGGATTATTCATCAGTAATAATTAAAACTTTATGCTACTCACTCGTACTATAATTGTTATGTAATTAATGGAAATGATTAAGGTTTTATTTATGTTATGAACAACAATATTGAGAATTCATGTTCTCACATGTTAATAATAATAAAATAAATTTATCGTACCTGTTTCACATCTATTTCCTGAGTAAGGGGCTGCGCAATAACATTTGAAAGAATCTTTGTCCACAAAACATATGCCTCCATTCAGGCAAGGTTGGTCAGTGCAAGGATCTGTGGTATAGGGTAAATATTTTAAACTTTTATTTTGTACCATAAATTAAATGAATATATTTTCTTACTTACACTTGAGCTACAATGTTTACTCATACTCGAATTTTTGTACGAACTCCAACAACATTAAAAAATTCTTAGAATTATTAAAGAAATATTTATTCAATTTCTTAAGTGTTTATTTATGTAATTTTGGTGTTTACACTTGAACATGAAAATCCGTAACAAAATCATTACCACGTAAAATCATAGATGTTTCATTTACAATCGGTATTTTGCCAAGGAATATTCCTTTATAATAGTCAAAAGCACTTTTGAATATTCGGCTGACTTTTCTCATTTATTTCAGTTAGTTAAAATTTGAACTAATTTCCGGATATTCCGTGGAATGGGTCTTATTATCCTTTTATAAGATTCGAAATGACAAGAGGAAACTGTTACACATTTGCCTCGTTAAAGCATGGAAATTGCTCATAAATGTTTGAAATGATAGAAATTTATATATTACTTATTCTTAAGAAACAGATTATTTTAGTACACTTTATAAAAAGTCGATTATTTTTACATTTTTTCATGAAAACCATACTATTTTAATGCTTTTTATATAAAAAAAAATATTATTTCAGCTCCTTTCGTAAAAATAATCCGTTTTGCTGATGATGGAAGCGGATTTTATTCCTGTAATATTTTGAAATAACATATCTCCATTAAAAACACGAAATATTTTCTGTGCTGATTTGTTTCTGTATCTATTTTAGGGAGGGAAGTAACAACATTATTGCCTAGATCGTAATTATGAATTACATTACACTTAACTTGTGTTTTTAGATAACTTATCTATTTTTAACTTATGATATTAAACAAACAAATAAATTTTACAATCAATCAGATGCACTAGACTTTTAAACCTAAAAAAAAATGGTATCATGTAACCAAACGAATTAGCGTTTCCCATTTTATGGTAATAAAGTATGCCATATTTTAATATGGATTTTTATATGCATTTGTGATAGTTAAAAGCACTTTAAAAACTATCTCACCTTATGATACTAAGCATACCTCATGGAGAGCCAATGCTAACCTGTGCCAAGTCCTGGAAAAGTGGGAAGGTTGCATCCCTTCGAGTGTTATAAAAATTGTATTGTTCTCGCGTCAGACGGTACGCAGCAGCAATCTATGTGGCTTAATTTTGTGAAGAGACAAAGTTTCACACTCCTCGGGCGTCGAAATCAGAATAGAGAGACGACACGGTCTATATGTAGCATGAGAGCTGTAGCGGAGATTCGCGGAGAGTAATCATGAGCGTGGCTAAGATCATGGTTACTCTCCTCTTGTACTAAATAAGGGGCACACTTCTTGGGTGCTTAAATAAGAGGGCACTCTTTATGGGTGATTAAATACAAGAGACATTCAACTCAATTGTTAAATATGTACAGTTACTAAGTACAGTATAGCTGTACAAGAATATGGACTATGTACAGTATAGCTGTACAAGAGTTTGGACTATGTACAGTATAGCTGTACAAGAATATGGTCTATGTACAGTATAGTGTACAAGAATAAGGACTATGTTAGCCGTACAAGAGTTTGGACTATGTGCAGTATAGCTGTACAAGACTATGGACAATGTACAGTACAGCTGTTGCAGTTTCTTTTTGGTGCACAGACAACCATAACTCTGATCATGGTCACTCCGTAGAGTATTAAATAAGGAGGCACTCTTTTTGGAAGCTTTAATAAAAGGGGCACCCTTCTAAAGTGTTGAAAGTTTTAACAAAAGTAAAACCACGATGACATCAGTCTCTCCAGCTGCCTGAGATGCTATCAGGCCCTAAGCCCGGAAAGTGGAGAGGGCTTCTAGTATATGTCCATGATATGCTGTTGTTAGTCCACGGGCACACATCCCTGTTGCTAGAAAGGGAGTACCTATCACAAGTGCTTTAAATCGAAGGAAAGTGCAAAATTGATTGAGAAAGTTTGTTTGTAAAGATGGGGGGAAAGCTTGAGTAACAGTTGAGGTAGGGATAATTCAGCTCGAGCACCAATGTCTCGAGTTTGGTGATTTAACTATTGCGGCCAGATTAGAAAGTCCTATTCTTATTCTAAGCCCGTAGTGCATTATTTGTGAAAGTGGGGAGATAGCTGTCAACAAATAAAGTATTATGTATTATTATTAAAGTCTAAATCTAAACTTCTAAATTTCTAATTATCGCAGAATTTAAATCAAATCAAAGCATTTTAAAATAATTAAAGTAAGCATTATTTGAAAACGGCGTATAACAAAACTGTGATTGGAGTCAAATTTCAACATATAATTGTGTCCTATTATGTTAGAGATGAGCACAATATTTCAAAGAATAAAACTAAAAGTTTAAGCTATGGGTTCCAAGAAAGTGGCAAAATTATCTTGTGGCCACAATATTGCCATAGATAATGACATTAATCTTCGAAATCAAGTCTTTTTTAGGAAAACAAAGCTTACCCGTTGATTTACTCTCCACTCGTATTTAACGCTCTTTAGAAAACCACATCATCCGCTTAAAAATACTTTTTAATTATGTCATTCCCTGAATTATTGCTGTCGTCATATAACAGCTCCACTTTCCGTTGAAACCATAGCTTTGCTGAACATTACTAAGATTTTTCTTACCGTCGCCACACAATTTACCACTGAACGGCTTTCTGCATTCACATCTGAAGTTTTGTCCATTCACCTCACACATTCCGTTATTTTTACAAGGACTTGATGAGCACGGACCTATAAAAAGTATTTTTTTTTACATAATCCATTTTTTCTAGTTTTCATGTATAAGAATAAAAACAAATGGCTATAAAGAATATAAAAAAATGCCATTTATTTTTTTTTAAATTCTAAACCTCTAATTCTATTCCTACCTTTATTCTAAGAAAATAGCCATTAATTTCTATTGTAAATCAGAAATAAGTAGTTTTATTAGTTTATGTCGAGTATTTATCTCACCTCGCATAATAATCTCTAAAAGGCTTATTGCAATTACGTTCAAAAGTTTTCTCAATATTATAAAGTAAGTTTTTCTACTTACAAACTTTACTATCATTTTTCTTTACTATCGTTTAAGATTGCTTTACACCGTCAATAATATTACAAAAAACACTTCTACCAGTCTATTCGATCTAAAATGTAACAACTGAAAATTTAATTTGATAGCTTTTGTTAAATGAATGTATAGTTACCAAAATGATGGAACTTTTGTGTTCTCTAGATATTTTTATAACAATTATTATAAAAAATATTACACATATTAAAAAGGTTATTGTTAAAATGTATAGTCACCCCTTTTGATGGAACTCTTATATTATAAAGCTATTTTTAAAATTATTATTATATATGTGTAAAAAAATTACGTATATTAAATCTTTTCAATTTTTTGATACAACTGATCTTTTATATAACGTCATAATTTTTTTTAAAATAATTTTTCACCGAATTTGTTTTGCTTGAGAGACACCTCTTAACCACTTAAACCTAAAATGTTGATTTAAATTGTTTTAGTGCATCGTAACTGATGACAACACTAATCGAAACATTGAAGAATTTGATTTCGTGAAATTAGTGAATGCAGAAATAACACCTTTTCCTTGTTACTGTAATTTACTTCCAAATGTAGAAAGTAAAAATTTCCCCCTGTTTTAGACAAACATGTGTCATATAATCCTATTAAAATAGTTTAATTATAAAAAAATAAACTTCATATCTAATAGAAATCATAGGGCTGCATTTGAGGCTTAAAGTAACACGTGGTTGCAAAGGAAAATTTCATTAAAAAAATAAAACTAAACAAGTCTTAGTAAAATTCTTTAAAAATAATTTTGTATTATCATTTTAAATACAAAATGAATAAATAAGAAAAGACAATGATCTTGCAAACAATATGCACCCTTTTTTAGGAAATCAGAAATCCCATGTATCTAGAAATATGCTTACTGACTATTTCTCTAAAATGCTTCTACATGATTTTTAGAAGAAAATAGTACATGAATCAAACATGTATGCCCCATTAAAAGGGAAAGAAAAATTTGCCATTTTTCTTCAAGAACTGAAGATATTTTTAGGAATATATTTTGTAATGATATACCTTCAGTATTCCAGATTAAAACTTTACTGGGCACTAAAATATGGCACGAGACTAAGTATATTTGCTGATAATATGATACAAAATGAATTATTTGAAATAAAGAAAAAACCTTCATTTTGATCTAAATCATAGGTCTCACGACAGTAAAGATAAGCTGTAGAAAATCAGACCAGAATTAGACGACTTTTCCAGATTATTTGCTGACAGCAACGAACCGGAAGAATATTTTTCAGAGGATGAAATGATGATTCCGTTCAAAGGAAGGTCAAACATCATACAATATAAAAGAGGTAAACCCCATCCCTGGGGAATACAATCCTGGGGATTAGCTGGAATTTCTGGCTATGTTTATGCCTTTGAAATTTATCAAGGAGCAAATGCCGAATCTTTGGAATTTTGTAAAGAATTTGGAGCAGCTGGATGTGTTATATTGAGGCTTAGTAAACTTATAATTCATAAAAACCACAAAGTATAATTTGACAATTTATTCACAACAATTCCTCTTTTGATGAAATTTATTGAGTAGAAAGTATTTTCTACAGGTAAAAATAATACGTACGAATAGGTTACAAGAAACTACAAAATAAATTGAAACCTATCAATGAAATGAAACGTGATTTAAGAGGCACATTTTCCATTACCACAAGTGAGGAAAACATAACCAGATGTTTCGACAACTTAGCTGTTCACGTAGCCTTATCCTTTCTTGGAGCAAGTCCTGTAGGATTGGAGAAGCGCTGATGCAGGCAAGAAAAATGTGTTATCAAAATTTCAAGACCTGATTCCATCGAATCGTACAATAAAAATAGGTGGGAGGAGTAGAACTCAGGGATAAATTATTAGATCAGTACAGGCATGACCCACGACTTGAACAGTGGTACTTCCAAACTTCTAACAAAATATTAAGTATTTGTGCTGTAAATTATTGGATCTTTTAGAAATTAGATTACGAAAATGAATCCATACATTTATTAGAATTTAAATCATCCATGACGAATTCCCTTATTTATAAAGGAAGTTCGATTCAGTGCAAAATTGAAAGGCAGAATAAGTACATCACGGGATCCACCAACAAAGAAATGCTTAAAAGTAGAAGTTCCTGCTGAATTGAGAAGAGATGGTGATGAGACTTATCTGTCTGAAACTTAGGGAAAATATGCTGCCAAGTGCCATTTAACCGGCTGTACCAGGAAAACTAGATACATATGTGCTCGATACAAGGAAGCACTATTTCCTGAGTGCTTCTAGGCTTTTCACACATAATAATTTTTTTAAATTTATTTGTAATTTCATTGCATTAATTAATAATTACTAAAATCCTACAGAATATTAAAATAAAAAAATTAACTTAAATTTGTCACCAGTCTGTTTCCTTTTATTTTTATGAATGGGTATGTTTGTAACCTTTAAAACTTAATAGCGTCACATGAGGCTCCTCAAATTTCCCTTAATGATATCAAACTGAACAAATATTTTTTTTCCCTACAGAATTTAAAACAAGAATTTAAGTACATTCTATAACAAAAAAGGCGCACCAAGAAGGATATTTCCGATGAAGACAAAAGTTGGCTGATAGGAAAATTATGTACAGAACAGAAAATGATTAAAATTTAAGAAAAATGGAAAAATTTATTTCAAAGTTACAAAGTTATAAAGTAACGATCAAGTTGCCTCCAGGCTAGAGGTGGGTCAACACAATAAGGTGTTGACCCACCTCTAGCCTGGATGCAAGTTGCCACACGACGTGCCATAGAGTGATAAAGCTCCCTGATGATCTCCTGTGGTATTTCTTGCCAAATTCATTGTCGAGCTAGGACGTCAACATTCCCTGGTAGATGCAGTCGCCTTACCAACATATCCCAGACATGCTTGATAGCAGAGAGATCTGGCTGGCCAAGAAAATGATTGTCAAATTGCAAGGTAGATCGTAGTAACACGAGCCGTATGTGATCTGTTATCTTGCTGAATATAAGGCCATGGTATTGTAAAAGAAACGGTAGCAAAACAGATCTCAGGCTGTCGTCGACGTACCACTGTGCTGTAAGTGTGCTTCTAATGACGACCAAAGGGGTTCGACTATCAAGGGAAATGGCACCTCAGACCATAACTCCTGGTTGAGGGTCTGTGTGGTGGGCCATAGTGAAAGCAGGATCGGCACGCTGTCCTGCACGTTTCCAGACACGTCTTCGATGATCGTCAGGATAGAGTTGGAAGTGGGATTCGTCACTAAGCACAAAACATCCCCAGTCAGCATCATTTAAACCAGGTCGAACGAAGCATCATTGTAATCTGGTTCGACAGTGTGTAGGTGTGCCCAACCTTCCTCTTTCAATCCAATGATACAACCTCTTTCAAACTCTGACAGTTGCTCGTAATGAGCTCGACTCCTTATATGAGGCATTTTTTCAGCCGTTGAAAGGTATCCTGAATTGCAATGCAACAGAAAATTTGGCCATCAGATTGATAATCGCTTCTTATATTCACCTGCTGAGTGAGCAGTTCCGATGCGCTGTAGTTCCCGCTATGCATTCATTGGACACCAAATTTTAATCATTTGCATGTTCGGTCCAAATGTCATTGCATACGAAATTTCATTACAATCGGGCTACTCTTTCTTAGTGAGTCGTTTTTTTTAATAAAGTGTATATTAATTTATAGAATGATTTTTTGTTTGCTTTTTTTAATTAATGAACTAGAGGGTTTATTTTAATAAAGATTGGATGAACAAGCGTGTAAGGAAAAATATATTAAATATATTTTTGTTTCAATTTTGCCAAAAAATGGCATTTCTTTTCCTAACATAAATACAAAGTTTTACAGAACATCTTCATGATATTTCTTACCAATTTCACATGATTTTCCTGAGAATGGCTCCATACAGTCACATTTGAAGCCCACTCCATCTTCTTGACACGCACCGTTATTTTGACAAGGATTTGATGAGCAAGGTCCTATATAATTTTTATGAAAATACAGAAATTACTCATTTTAATGCCTCTAATGAAAAAAATCTTTATATATAAACAATAAGAATAAAGTTCATATAATTATGAAGGAATTGAAATTTAAATTCATTTATAAGACAGCTATTTTGATGCTTTCTTCCCTTAAGACATTTTTCATTTGAGAAAATAGTTTCACAACCCCGGATATTTAGGTACATAAACCATAAATACGAAATTGTTATATTCTCAATATCAATTTTTAATTTGTATCTAATTTTAAAGTGTGAACCAAGCCTAAAATTTCCAAAATTTTGTGAAATTTTCCTTGAAATATTTTGAGTTACAAAGGATCATTAAATGTGCTCCTCTACATTAATAGACATTTTACAACATTTGACGATATAAAATTCTGTACGTAACGTTCTTCAAATACATTTATTAAAAATGATGTTTAATTATTTTAAAATTTTAAGAAATAATAAATATAGTAAAAATAGGAATACTATTAAATATAATTTGAAACTTTCCACCGAACTGTTTTCTGTATTAAACTAAATATTCTGTAATTTCAATGACATAATAACATGTAAAGTAACGTGCATAATAAATGAGTAAAATGTAAAATATAAGTTGCTATAAGGCTATATATCTTTAATTGTAATCCATTTGCCTGAAAGTATATTTTTACAATCCTGGATATAGAAATCGATACGCCATTTAACTCGATTTAAGTTAATGGCTATTAACTATTTCGAAATTATTTAAAAGCTGCTATTTTTTTATATAAATTCGAATACTATTTCACCATCATTAAAGACAAAGCAGGATATTTTCAATAACAAGCTGTGGAATTAAATGTGTATTTTTAAATTAAACATTAATTGTTGCAAAAATATTTGATACTGAAAAATGTACACCTGCAATATCATTTTGAAGAGTTGGAAAATTTTTTAATCATTTTTTTTTCAAATATTGAGACTGAAAATGAGATATCGTACAAATGCGAAACACAAAATCTGCCTTTCTGAAAAAGTGAGATCGACTGCCACAACTGCCTATCTCAACTTTCTCCTGTCCAGTATGTCGCAATGCTGAGAGACTTGCTTGACTGTGAGAAATTACCGTATACCATATTATTTATTTTTAGTTCATTATCAAAACGTAGATTTTTGACATTTTTGTACTATGAGCATTACTGATAAAGCACACATAAACTGACTTTTGATTGTTTCATCTCTTTTTTTCGGTTATAAATGTATATTCATACCAAATTTCCTTAAAATCTGTCCATTAATTTTTTTTTATTAACTCTCTTAATTTTATAAAGGAGTGTATGTACTGCAATAAGTAATATATTTGGTTTTTCCGGAATTCTCTTTTTCTCTCCTGTATATTTTTATATTGCGTTGGTTTACGCTTTCAGCAACCAAAACATTATTAGAAATTAAGTCGAAAGGTTTTGGTGTTCTTAATATTATAATTAACATTATAAACCTCAAATGTCAACAAAAGTAATTATAATAAATTTTTAAAATTATAATAATGAATAAATTTAAATCACCCTATTCTGTGATTTATTTTGTGATAGCTCCCATGGATGTTTATTATGACATCTTATTTTTTATGAATTACTCAAATAGATAAGTTTCTTTTGCTTATAACTTTTTCAAACATGCAGAATCTTTTTTATTAACAAATCAAGAAAATAACTTTTTACTTGACTGGTATAATCGGTATACACCTCTAATATGCATTGAAATATACACAAAAATTAATTTAGTATTTTTGGATGATCTGCGTTTCAAATAACTTTCGATAGATGTTAAGTGATAACGAAATTTTTTCTTTATTATTTGATTTTTAACCGGATACGACTCTTGATACGTATGCGAGAAATAAGAATAATATAGTAATTATCGTACCAGAGATCAAAGTATCAGATGAAAAAAGAAAAAAAAAACAGAAGTAATTTTGTAAAATATAATGAACCAAAAATTTAATTAGATACAAATGAGATAAATTAGTCGTCGCGTATACATGCAGAAGGAAAACTACGGAATTATCTACATATCCATTCTGTAATATAGCTAACGAGGCTGCCATAAATGCATTTGTTGTTTTTAAGCATATAAATTCATTTTACAATCTTTGCAAGATGTATATTTTAAGAGTAATAGGGTTCAGCAGACAACAATGTCAAGATTTCTAAGCGGTCACTTGAAGTGCCTAAGATTTAACCAAGGGAATCTTTTCCAGACTAGATATTTTCTCTGTAGAAATTGTAACTCAGATCAACCCTCCCTTGAACACCTTTTTTGTCTGGGACTTTCCAGGGAGGACTTAATCAAGTGCCCCCTTCTTGTCTGGGACATAATATTGAGTATTTTGGGGCTTATGAATCTGATTTAACCCATTGGCTAGACCGGATAGGAAAAGAAACAACAACACAAGCTATAGAAAAATATTCCTTTTTCGAAAGAAACTTGGAAAACAGCCGAATAAACTTTACATACATATTAGGATAAAAAATTAACTTGAAACAGAAGAGAGAAAGGGGCAGTTGTTGGAGGCGTAAAACTAGAAAATATCGAAAAACCTAAAAGAGAAAAGTGCAAATAATACAGCAGATAAGAGCTTGGCAAATGCAAACCAGGTGTACTGCATACTTAGCTTTTCTTTGCCAAGAGCATATGTATGTGTACTGTAAATTTTGTTTGTCAACCAAACAGTTATCAAGAAAAATTGACGTAAAGCACGATAAATTTATAATTCAACAATTTCTATTACTTTCCAAGCTTTTGAGAATGGGGACGATGCGCATTAAATCTGGTGGAGGTCCCAAGTCTTCCCATGGGAGTGGTATGATAGTTTGGAGAGTGAGATGCCAGCTCATTGTTGCCCTCGTCACAGAATGAAAGTTCAAAGTTACGAAGTCGATCGTCAAGGGCCCTCGTATTGCTTCTTCGTACGACATTACTAAAACAATATCAATATCATGATTTTAAATATTTAACTACGCTTAGAGTATCAAGAGATTGGACGGGAGAAGAAGAGGATAGCCAGAAAAAAGGTGGGAGCAAATATAAAAGGTATAGAATGTGTTGTCTCTATTAACTCGAAAATTATGAAATAAAGATATGTAAAAATATTTGTTATGATTTAAAGTAAATTAAAGTCACACTGGGTCTAGTACTCCATATTGGGTCTATTAGATCTGTAAAACGCAACTTTTTTCAAAAGCATAGGAAAACAAAGAAATCTGAGTTGTCACCAGTTTTAACTTAATATATATATATGTAAAGTATAAGCAATGTGTACAAATAAAGCCTTTTTGATTATGTAAATAACTTTAACTTAAGCACACGAATATTTTTCCGAATAACAATTCAGTTCTTTGAAAATATATTACATTACCCCTTTTTTATAACGGTATTACAATTCAGTCTAAATACCTCTTTAAAATGAAACTAACTTATAAAAAATACCTCTTAATTATTTAATGAATTTCATTAAAAACACTTTGGTTATTATTTGAATTGGAAAACGTGAAGTTAAGCAATTTTACGAAAATATTTAAAATTCTTTAGTAAAACTTTTTACGCGACAAATCGTGATTTACTATTTTGAAAATGTCCTAAACAAAAATTAAGGCTTTAAATTTAACCGGGAAATTTCAGGAAACATGTTTTATTTTCAAAGATTCCGTATTGATTTGACATGTGAATTTCAAATCTATTCTATAAGTTTGATGCATTTTATGGATGCAACTCAAATCTCCCTTGAAAACGTATCTGCACTGACATTTTAAAAATGAATTCTTCCAATTAGTTCCGATTGTTATAAATATATATATATATACACATATATATAACTTTTGTGTTAATTATAGTAACGTTCTCATGGCTAACGCCATGACCAATATTACTGATATATATAAGACTGCAGGTGCCTTTATAGATACAAAACATTTATGCCTTAAATTTTGCACTCTTTGTAGAAGGCATTTTTTTTATTACAAAGGTATATCATTTATGACAGTTTGATAAATAGAACGCAAGGAAAGTTAAATTTAAAATTGTTAACACGAAAGTGTGTGTCATATTGTCGAGAGAAATATATATACGCCTTTTCTCAAAATGCGCTTTTATAGGATTATAGTACACTTTCTCCGAAACCTATTTTTTTCATAGTTTCGATAAATTTCTCATTACTTTTTAAGCAATGAATGCATTTTTGTCTAATTAAACTTAAAGGCTTTAGTATTTGTATGAAAATTTTGAGTGAAACATAAATAATGTAATTAAATTTCTTAAAAAATTTATTAAATTTTACTAACACAATTAAATTTATGTGCAGAATATTATATTTATATTACATTAATCTGCTAATTATCAATACTGAAAATTTAGTGGATTTTTTGCAAGATGTACCTTTATTCAAGTTCACAACATACTACTGCGAATAAAGTAATTGCTTTTTAACAGATAATGCATAATTATTTACTTGATATATGTGATATTTTCTTTACATAAACAGAGATACATGAGTTAACAGAATTCTCAATGGTAAAATAGGACTTTCATTGTTTTTAGTTTTAAAAAAGTAACGATTATTTTAGCTTGAAATAAATTAATTTTTCCTTGTCTAAAATATCTCAGTTGCCGTAAACAAAAGAAAAGATACTTGATTCCGCACAAACACCAATATTTTTTGTTCCACTGATGCTTATTCTAAGTCAATCGGGATAAAAATTATAATAACAAATTAAAAGAAAAATAAATATCTGATTAACTGTAGATAATCAACTTAAGGTGGAAACACAATAATTACCTTTTTCACAATTCTTTCCTTCGAATGGCTTGACACAATCACATTTGTAACTTTGCCCGTCTACTTTGCACGTTCCTTTGTTCCGGCAAGGATTTGATGAGCATGGTCCTACACAAAAATTAAGACAATATATTAAGTAATGCGAAACTTTAGAAAAATATTCCTTTTTATAAAACATTCCGCACTGATTTAGCACGACATTTTAAATCAGTCTTGAAATTGTAGATAGTCATTTTGATTGGAAGAAGAAATTAAGAGTAAATGTTTATAGCTCAAACATCATAAGGAAAAAAAAGGATTGTATTCTTATTGAGCTCTTATTTCTCATAATAGTTCTTATCACATGCATTGTTGCATAAGTGTTTTATACTCCGCTATTGTGACATTTTCTAGAAATGAGCTCAATGCATGAGGAAAGCACATCTTCGATTTTGTTTCGGCTACACGAGTGTTGACAATGTTGATTTCTTGCGGTTTTAGAAGAGTCAGGAAGGATTGAAGGTCATTTAATTGAAAAACCGCGCAACAGTCTCAGTTCACTAATAAAGTTTAAATAAAGGTTTTCAAGAAATTAGCAAAAAGCTACATGCTCTAAATAAAATCCAGAAATTTATTGTTGTTATAAGTAGAACATTGTAAAGATGTAAACAGGCTCCTTAAAGCCGATCGTATTGCGAACAATCGCCTCATTTGATCAAATGCATCTACACTACTCTTAGTGAAGTAGTAAAGTTTTACCGTTTTCTGGGAACCTTTTGAGCTTAATGTCTATTTTAACGCTTTTATGCATAGTACTTATGATGAAGTAGTTTCTGTTTTTGTTTACATCGGTGAAAAGTCATAATTTTTTGGACATTCACTTGAACATCTTATAAGGCTCACTTGAATTTCATCTTTGTATACCAGTGGCATCTCTCTTTTATTTAGAAGAATTGTGCAAATAACAGAAGTTCCTTTTAACAACAAAGTGTCCACAAGCTGTTGAGATGTAAAACCATTAACTGTTACGAAATTTCTTTCCTTAAAAAAGAAATTGATTCATTAGTTTCTTAATGGCATATTCGCCTTATGGCATATTCGCCTTAATGGCATATTCGCCATCACTTTCGTTCCCTTAAAGGTTAAATTATTCTATCAAAGTCGATTTATCATCAAACCGCAGGGCAGTTTTGCAATCATTTCTATGAATACTGTTTCCATGAATATTGTTCTATAGATACTAAAGTAATAATAATTCTACTGTTGTGACCATAATTCGTTCAAGTCTGGAGTAAAACATCGCTTCTCTTACGAAAAATAGAGCAAACAAAGCAAGGAAAAGAAATAAATACCCATGAATCCAATTTCATTTGACGGCGAACTTCTTCAATCATACAATTTTTAATCCGCTTCAAAATGTATTCAGAAAAAATCAAGTGCCAAGATGAAGCTTCATATCTTCCAATGTTTTTCTAAGCATGCGGAGATGAGCCGGCTTTTTCCCAAACTTATTCCTAAGTTGCATCTCCAAGGCGTAATATAGCTTTCATTAGCAATTTGTTATTGAGTTGACACCTAGAGCCTGAAGCTTTTCTGAGAATATGCTGCTCAGAAATTTCATCATTCATTCCTTCGGAGAAGGGCGAGATTAGTACAGGAATTTCGCTTTAAGATGGAATTTTGAAGTAACAATCACTGCTTTCCTCACCATCACTGAAAATTTCATGAAATTCATGAAAAAAGAACAGAATATCCATCAATACTAAGTCATTTTTAAAGCTATACGTGAAAAAATAGCTGTTAGATAAGTGCAATTATCGATGCTTGAAGCACTGTTACTGATTCACAATTCGCTTACAATGACCTTGCAAATAAATTTTAATGCAAATGGAATTAAGAAAGAAAATCCGGGAGAAAAAACAATGATATTTCAATAGCAGGTGGCTAAAATCTTTATGGAGTTTATTTATTTATTTCGACGTTTCAGGCATTCTAAGGAGAACTTTAATTTATACGCTTGTTATACAATATAAAAACGTGATGTACATAAAATATAATAAATACCATTAAATTTCAGTGAACTGATATCAACTTTTTAAAAATCATTGCTTCTCAAATTAGGCGTGCAATCAAAGTGATCGTTCTGGTCGTTCAAAAGTTAAAGTCAATGCTTTTTTTTTATGGAATTAACTTATTTATCTAGAGAAAATTAATCATGTCCTGACACATGAAAATGAGTTCTTCTAATGTAAGTCTTTTTTTAAATTCCTTTTAAGATAATCCTTTTTTTTTAAAAAAAAAATAATAATAAAATGACCTTTTCCTACTTATCAACACAAAAATCTCTTACAAGACCTACCACGAGTATGTTTTCAAAATACGGTATCTAATTTTCATAGTAATCAAAGTTTCCAAAAAACTCAGGCTCCAACTGCAGTATTCAAAGAAGCATTTACTTGGAAGTTTGAAACATGCTTCGCTTGTAATTCCTTCCATTCAGGATTATTTAGAAAGCTTAGTAGTTAAATTGTTGATGTACCATCAGGTGACAATTCAATTTTCTTTATATTTTCAAATCTTATATTTCTAAACATAAGCAATATTTAGACGACGACTTATTTTTCTGTCTAGAAGTTAATGTAGTAGCTGCAGGTGAAACTCAAATGCGTAGATAGAGTCAGGAAAATCGCAAAAGTTTAAGCGTTCCTTAAATTTAAGAATAAAAAATCACTTTTGACATTTTTTGTAGAATTCATGGTACTAGGATCCAGAATTATATAAAAACATGTATTCTTTTACACAATAATTATTTTTGGACTCAAAAACATTTAGACTAATATCCGACTTTCTTCACGATTTGTTTTGGTATTCCCGATTTTTTAAGTAATTTTTATTACATGTCTTAGAATAACTTTTCATGCTTGTAACTAAAGTCCAAATATCCAAACTACTTACTACAGCAGAATTAATCAACTTATTCTTATATCATTTTAATTATAGTTGAATAATTAAATTAACATAGTGATATTAAGGTATATAAGTAATTAACCAGGCGTAATTAAAGCATCAATTGTTGCACTCACTACACTATTTATTATGAGTTGCATCACTCCGCAAATTAGCATCTGCCTTATATATCTTTCCTGCTTTAACAGGTACTTAACACAATTATTAATATTCACACAGAGAATTTACGCGTTGCTAAGTGCATACGTAACAGTGACGTATGCTGGAAAATATGGACCTTCCCCAAAATTGTTTCTTTAATATATACTCTTGAAAACGTAAGACTTTATAGATAATTTTCTTTTACAATTCTATTCAATTACTTAGGAATTAGTATTAGTTTAAATTTTGTTCTTCAGAAAAACCAGCATTTGAAGTATACGTTATATCATATAAAGTTTCGATACATACTTGTTTTTTAAGTTGGGGTCAAATGTCTATTTTAGCATTGCTCTTTTATTTAAAACGAGACCAACATGTTCAAAAGGAATTATCATGAAATTGATACCGTTTATATCATTCAGACATCTATGACACTTTACGCTATTCCAATATGGCGGCATGCAGCAGATACTATCATAGACCTACTTGAAAAATCACAAAATGCATTGTTAAGACAAATTATTGTTCCAATTGATATAAGAGGCATTTCTCAACCTTTCAGCGTACTATTCAAAATCCCTCACCTTTCTAATACAATCACAATGTATAACAGTAATATTGTATTTTGAGTATTTTGATGTAACATAGCAATACTGATTCCTTAATTATAAAATTTTCAATTTATCAAGACTAAGTAAATTTAACAATATTCGGCAGCTGTGATCCATTGCATTAGAAAAACCAAAATCAATGTCTCTTTATAGCCCTCTGTCTTACGGACACCATACCTAATTCCCACTCCCAGGAGAAGTGCCCCCCGGTTGATAATTGATACTACATGAGGAATGCAGATATTCGGAAATCAAAGAAATATACCCATCATTGAGAACCTTCAAAATACTATCCATTACCTTCAGAAAAGGCTGTCTATTAAATTCTATAATAAAATAGTTAACTCCTCAAATACCATCGGGCCAAAAATAGAGAAATATACCCCGTGTATAAGCAATGTATAACTACACAAGACTCGTGAAATTTTACAAGATTATCTTCATTAAAATCCCCCTAAGAACTTCTCAATATCAAAGTGTTTTTTTATCAAAGTTCATAGCCACCCTCCCCCTTAATCTCATACGATGTTTTCCAATTGGCCAATCAGATAACTCGGCTTCACTGAGAAGAGACAAAAATTTCCCTAATCAAAAACTTAAATCTTTACCAAACTAAGGCCACAGATTGTCTTTTCCTGATTGATCAACCGAATTTAAAATTTCAAACTATTTCTGGATAAGAGTGGATTCCAGAGTTATATCTTACATTGATATTTTAGCCAGAATCGGGATGAAAGCTCGAAAGAGCTATGTGCCATGAAAAGCAGAAATTAAGCCTCTTCATTTCTCTGTGTCTGGATAAGATCTTATAAAACAAAAATAAGACAATTTTGCTTGCAATTTTAATTTCAAAATATCTCTTGATTTTTTTTTTATAAATGTATATTTATTTAGTTTTTTTACTTTTACTTTCTTCATAAGTAAAAGTAAACAGGGGAGGGATGCAGTAATTCTTAGAATCCATTTCGAAGAAATACGAGGGCTATTGGTTGTTGACCTCGTAATTTTGATCCACCATCAAGTGACAAGGACGACGTTTGAGATGAGAGGCATTTCTCACACCATAGGAGGACATGGAGCCTTGACACATTTAGCGTATACCAACCCTATTACGGGTCTTTAGAGTCATTGGTTCCTGAACCCACAACTCGACAGAAACAAAGCCAGCCATGAAATCACTAAAATTATTACTAGGCTCAGCTTGTGATCGTGATACATTTTAGTGGTACCATTGCCATCTTTGGAGACGTTACAGTGGTGTCAGGAGCAACATCCTTAACGGTCTTCATGGAAAAAATCCGTCAGCTAAAGATTATGGACTTACGAGATGATACATAGAGATGTCCCGATTGTAGCAGTTGGTGCACTTTGTGCTTGATAGACTATTACTCGATCTTCCCAAATTGTATTCCATGTAGATCGTCCTGAGTTTATTTTTAGAGAGTGATAACCTCCTTGTGTACCCAATTTCGCTAATATAGTTAAACGGTAACATGTGTACGGCCGATAAGACATGCTACCCATCCGAAGTCCTAAAATTTGACCCTTCTCAAAGGGCACAACTGTTCAAATGGTTGTCGTTTTCCTCTCGAAGGATTTCTAAACTTCAAATCAGTTAATTAAATCCAACTCATGTAAACTAGTTAAAATCACTACAACGAGCTTTGAGGGAATTTTTTAAATGATCCTTAGTGACGAGGTAAGTCAAGTGTTTGCTGACATCTTTGGCGAAATCTCTATTACTTTAATCATTTACATACCTAACAAAGACGAAACGATTTCTTGATTTGCATTTACGTTTCTAGTTTCCTCCTGTCAATGAGTGTATACATTCGGGAGTGTGTTTGTGATTCCCTCCTAATATCTTAATCAAATAAAATAAAGTTTTTACTAGTGAAAAATGATTAAAAATATGACTTTTGAATTTATTGCCAGATACTTATATTAAAAGTAATTTTTCGATAATATACCTGGATAAAAGTAATCAGATACTTGTCTTACGGGCATTAGATATAAGTAGTTATATAATATTTTTACCATAACAATACCGAAATATTTGCTATCTACAAAATAATGGATACTTTTAAAGAAAAATTTCATAAGGAAAATGTAAAATCGTCAAAAAAGAAGATACTCATATTAAATTTTGAAATTTTCTTAGTAGAGAGAGAAAGTTATGACACTTTATGAATCAAAGGGAATTATATTTTGATGTTAATAGATTAATTAACAACATATAGTTAAATTCTAAGGATATTACCTTTCTTATTCTCTTCTTCCCATGTTTTAAATTTCACTACTTGAAATAAGTTCAAAAATTTTAACACTTCGTAAAATTTTATTTGAATGCTTTTTAATTTTTATATAACTTTAAGTTGGCCTCTTATTATCGTTTGGCATTATAAAATTGTAGATTTAACTTTTTTCAAAATGCTTACAATAAATGATCAATAGTTCTTTTCCAACTTAAAATGCTAAGAAAAATTAGAAACGTATATTGAAACTGAAAATATGAATTATTAAAGATAGTTAAGACCCCAAAGTAAATCGTGATACAGCAAAAGTTTTAGATGTTTAGATTTTTTTTTTTTTTTTTGGATTTTGTGTCATAAAATTCGGTCATTTCGACCTCTAAATTTCCAGGAAAATTAAGTTATAAATTTGACTGTCTAATAATTTTGATTGTTGCCATCATAACTAACATTTAAGTGAATTAATATAAATTAAATATCTAGTAGTGAAACCAGAGAATCGCATTTTTACTAAAAGTTAATGAACGAATGATTGAATGATCAGAACAAAAAGTAAGTAACGACAATACCCTTTAATTTTTGTTCACTGTCATCTACCGAAGACGAATTTCGAAGTATTGCTACATTCTCTTGACTTCTGAACCAAGTATCTAAAAATAATTTGATGTATAGTTCAATTACTCTGTGTTCTCTTCTTTCATTTACAGCTGTTCTGATTACAATAAACATCTTCTGCGTGATCAAGGTTCTAACCCACGACTCAATCGAGCTCCGCAGACCTCAAAGCCAGTTATTCTGATCGTCAGACTACTGAAGCTCCATGGGCAAACGAATACCCTTTAAAGAGGATTTTATTACAATTTTACTTCATCATTTAAAAGACATGAAGAGAAATACAAGCATGAATAAGAAATTTTTACCATTTTGGCATTGGATCCCGGTGAAAGGTGGTTTGCACGAACACCTGAATTTACTTCCTTCCACGTCACAAGTCCCTCCATTTTGACATGGTTTTGATGCGCATGGATCAACTAAATAAATCAACAGAAATGTTCTAAGTCAACGTCGAGTTTTGAGCATATGAAGATAATATCCAGAGAAAAAATACACTAATAATTATGAAAAAAGTTTTATTCATGTTGTGATGTTGAGTTATTCGTGATTTTCTTTTCACTGACCTCGATGACTTATTGGTCTTATCACTTATAGAGTTGAATTGTATAAAGATACAGTTTTTTTTCCATCCCAAATAAAACGTGATTAGATAAAATAGGAGAGGATATAAGTGAAGTGAAGTGAGTTGGATGCGATGATTTTTGTAAAGGACATGCAAGTTATGGAAAATGAAGGGAGACAGAAGATGCAGTTAGAGAATTATTATTGAGATTGAAATTCTTCTGTTAGTTTTGTAGGTTGTAGAAAGTTCCACTAACAGTATTAACCTACGTAGATATGTTATTGTCGAAGAGAATTGTGAGATTAAGTACGAGTGGACTGATAAGATATATTTCTAATTTAAGCTATAAATTAGTATTTAAATTTGGTAGTAATTCTGAAAAAAAACAATCTTAGATATTCTTCAGTGAAAATATGTGAAGAATCTATTTTATTCATGAGTGTCTTCTATTGGAGTTTGGTAGTTTTGATTAACATATTAGATTAAGATATGGCTTGAATAGTTTTCTAACATCGTACTAGAAGCAACTGGATGTCTTTTGACGACTGACCTCATAATTGGGAGCCTCGGTCAAGTGATGAGGACGACACCTGAGCTGGCAACCCTCTCCTAACTTTCGCACTACGCAAACTGGAGGACTTTGAGCCACGTCAGATTTAATGTGCATCAGCCCCAGCTACATGGTGGGTTTTAAACGGCGTCAAGGTTCGAACCCACGACTCGAAGATAACGGCCAGCAGCGAGTCTGCTATCATGACCACTAGGCTACCGTGGCTATGAAATATGGTTTTATAATACTATTATCTGGTTTTTTTACTTAAGCTATATGACTCACAGAAGTATTTTAGTTATTTTAACTTTTTTTTCATTTGAAACGAAATTAATTTTCTTCTTCTCTCTTTTTAACTACTACTAACTGAATTAAATCGCTGCGAATTCACTTCTTTTCAACTTACATCAACCTTTAAATCTTCTAATGTTTAAGGGTTTTGTACCATGTAAAAAATGCAACTACGGAAAATTGCAGATTAACCGTTTTGGGACTCAAAAATTTCATTATTGTTCATTCGTATTAGTACGAAGTATTATTACAATTCTTATTTATGATTAAAAAACTTTATATTTTAAAAACCCAACTGGCAAATAATAACATTTAGATAGCAATTGTACAAAATACAATTTTTTTTATCATTCACACATAAATATAGTATTAATATGCGTTTCGAATGTAACAACTGTAAATTGCTCTTGGATAATACAATCTTTCAAGCACTCATAAGTCTGTTTTCAATTCAAAAATTTTCTGTATGTAAAAATAAAGAAATAAGCAAGATAAGTCAGTTTAAAACCATCTTTTTTACAGAAAAATACAAATCAATAAAAGTAAATAAAAATCATCAACACGATGTGATTTGAACTCGTTTTCTAAATCTGTTCAATTTAAACGCAAGGGTGTATGAGAAAATCTCTTAATTTTTCTTAGCAATATTGTGATGTAACAAAGAATGTATGAGTAATTAAAAAGAAATGTAGAGTAGCGCATAACTATCCTACCATTTATAATAAAATGCTATTGATTTATTTCAACCCCCTCTAGATTGCCTTGAGAGTCAAATGGACTAACGTCTTATTGATTTCCTCCTTTGTAATCATAGAGATTTATAATACACCAATCAAATGTTCTGAAATTCTATTTTTTCCCTTTCCTTTCCTCTTTCTTACATGTTCATCCCATCTACCTTTGTTGGCATTCTGTGAGAGCTGCTTGCCATTTTCTCACTATGGCATGAAGCTGCCAAGAACCCCTTGCATCTTCTCATCTTGCCACGAGGCGGCAATTTAGAACAGTTAATATCTGCATGCAAATCACAAGTATTTTGCACGCGAACCTGCAATATTAGTATTTATACCTGTTCATCTATTTGGAGTCAACAACTTACAAGGAAAAGGAGTTCTTCCCACAAGCCGATTTGATTGCTGTTCTCCGTCTACAACCTAACATGAGTTCTTCTTTTGGACTTGTCCAGATTTCCTCCGCTTCATCGGTAGACCAAACCAGCTGAGTTCATTTTTCACCAGTAGAAGACATCTAGTTCGGAAGATTCATTGCTCTAACTCCTCAACATAATCACTGTTATATGTGGTAGTTTGTTCAGATATTTGAATCTTGCTTACATTCGCCTCTAAGAGGACACCCGTTGTTCTTCATCCCTATGTTCCTTTTTAGTTATTCATTAAATATTAATGTTGTAAATATTTGAACTAACCTCATTATTGTTCAATTTTAAGCACAATACTAACTAAAAAGACAAATAAATATTGATATTTTAAATATTAAGCGGTTCTGTATCATTTGTAACCTCATGATATGCGACAGTTAAATAACGGTATTTGCTTACGCAGCCAATAAGCCCTCCATACTCATTTTTGACGCCATTACAAATCTCCTTCAAGCTTCTTCTCAATTCTTATACCTTAAAATATACCTCAAAAAAGTAATCAATCAGTGCTTTAATTTTTTTCCACTAAAAACGTATATGCTATGATTTTAAATTAAATCTTATCGTGATAATATATTTCTAATTTTAATCAGCTACCTTTGAATAACTGTAGAATATTTAAAATGATTTAAAAGTAACAGTAAAAGTAACATACCTACACACTTTTCACCATCTACACGATAGCCTTCTGGGCAGATGCACGTTTTTTTTGCAGTAAGCCATCCAGTATATTGAAATGAACAGTTAGCATCTTTACCACACTCACAGGCTGTAAGTACATATGACATAATTAACAAGTTATATAAGTTAGTTAAAACATAGTTTCCATAAAATGAATTGTGTTAAAGTTATGTATGGAAATTTCGTCATAAGTTGAACTTTAAAATATATCAAAATTTGCCATTTTTATACAAATGCTTGAAATGTAAAACAAAATTAAATTTTTTTCAGAAATTGAAAATTTTAAATGAAATATCTTGTACAGACAATAACAAATTATTTTTGGAATACAAAACTAAAATTCTTATATAACAACTTCCACCATTCTTCTCTCACTGAGACAAAATTGATGTTTCTGTTAATGGTGAGAAAGTAACTAACTTAAGAATTCTATAGGATGATCACTTAATTAATTGACAAGTATGATTAAGTTTTAAGAGAACTGTATCACTGCGAAATCCATTTATTTTTGTAGAATAAAATAGAGAACAAGTTGTATATTTCAAATTTACTTCCTTTTTCAAAGCTCTTTTGAAAAATAGGTTCATCGGCCGCATATTAGATTTTTTTCAGTAAACAAATAAGTCGCAAAAAAAAAATTTTTTTTTGCTCACTTATAATCTTTGAACGAAGTGATTATCTAATGAGTTTCATTTTAATACCTTAGTTATTTTTCATTTTTTTTAAATAAAAGATATTCTTTAATTAAATGTTATTAGCTCAAAAGTAAAAAAAATATATTATTAATAAAATTTTTATATTCCAGGACAGTAAGTGATACCCGAAACAATAATAAAAATTGGTCAAGTAGCTTAGGGCCCCTGAATGCTTAGATTCCTGAATCATTGATTCTTTTTTGAGTATAAGTTATTTTAAATAATTAATGAAATTTCCAATTAATGATATAAAGAAGAGAAATCCAAATATCTAAGAATATATGTATGTTAATGCTCAAGGTATTTCGTAACTGTCTATAATAATTTGTATTTTCTTATTGTAATGTTAGCTTTTAAATTGTTTTATTGCTCTAGAATTCCTGAGATGATTCGAAAAGTATTGAATAAAATTATCAAATCGACAAATTCCTGAGACTAAAATGAAAGGATCTGCTCTTTATGTTTCACAAATTGAGATAATGTTTAGCAGTTTTTTACGAAATTGTATATTTTGGGACTTATTTCAGTAGGAATCAGTTGCGTGAAAAAAAACTGCAACTGTAATAAAAACTTAATTTTAGAAGTTAATTAACTATGAAAATTTAGTTAATTAATCAATCCATTCACAACATAATCTAATTCATTTTAAGCGTTTATATAAGTATTCTCCATGAAAAGAGAAATATAATATTTATGGAGAGAGTATAACTTTTTAAAGGCTGTTTAAAATATGATTTACTATTTGAAAATTGAAATTTGTCTAGCATTTTATATTTAAAAAAATGAATAGTGCAAAATCAAAAAAAAAAAAAAAAAAATTGCCGAAATATTTTTTAAGATAGCCGAGAAATTAAAATGTTTCAAATTGTACTCTGTTTGATTTTGTTGTTAAAAAATAGAGGGCACCTCATTCTCTAAATGTATTATTTATGAGAAATTGGCAAATAAAATGGTCGAAAATTTCATTTCCAAATTATAGGTGAATACACAATGCAATTTAAAAAAACTGTCATTGAGTTTTTTCTCAAGAAGTGGGTTTTAGGAATCAGATACACTTTCCCCAAGGGCCGTGGTAGCCTAGACGTCAAGGTCGTTGACTAGCGGCCGGTGGTTTTCGTTCAGTCGCGGGTTCGATCCTTGGCCGCCAAAGACCCGCCGTGTAGCCGGGCTGATGGACGTTAAATCTGTTCGGGGCCCAAAGTCCTCCCGTTGGCGTGGTGGGGATGTTCGGAGAGGGGGCTGCCAGCTCAGGTGTCGTCCTCGTCACTTGACCGTGGTTCAAAATTACGAAGTCCGTCGCCAATAGCCCTCGTGTTGCTTTTAGTGCGACGTTAATAAAAACTAAACTAAACCAAACACTTTCCCCAAATTCTACTTTATCCATTGTGCTGATATTTTCCGCATTATGAAATGAGGATATTTCCTACACCGTGAAAATAATTTGTTGTCTAATAAGCACCCACAAATTATTCAGTATTATACAAAAATTTTATAAAAAATTATGCGAAATTTAACTGAAATTTTATATACTTCAAATTTTATTACATGTAGTTCCTGAATTTATCATTACGTTCTGTTAACAAAATGTTATGTTCACAAGTACTCTGTAAAATTTTTCAGTTACATTTACAGCAGATTCCATGAAAAATATACCTAAAGTTAAGTACACAACTTATACAAACGCGAATACATCTATTGATCATCAATTGTTCACGCATAATTGCTTATGATTACAAATCTGCTTTTCTTTCCATAAGCAGAAACACGAATGTGTATATACCTCATTTTTAAAATTCGACTTCATTATTTTTCATTTTAAAAATGGAGAATCATTTAAATTTGACATAAAATCAGCTAATAAGCGCTTAATAAAGATATAACGATATATTTTCAAGATTTAACGTTTCAGAATTAGCTTTAAAAACTTGAATTGCCTTTCAACTAAAACTAAGCATTGCAATAAAAATATATTTCGTTAAAGTATAAGGGGAGCAAAAATGTGCAATTATTCATAAAGTTAACCTTTAATATGTTGTAGAGACTCTCATTTTTATACATGAGAGACATTTGAATGAAGATGTCTTAACTGAATGAAGTATATCTTGTATAGAACATATGAAAAAAAAAAAAAAAAAAACTTATTGGTCAGGTATCTCGACGCTTGAGAGTATACCTCACTACTATAAAGAGAGAGAGAGAGAGAGAGAAAAGAGGAAAGCAGAGAGAGAATTGTAAGAAATTTCTTCTAATATATACAATTCAGTTTACGAGGAATGCCAACTTTAAATCACTTCAGTCCTTGTAAAGAAAGTATCTACGCTTGGTCTATAGACCATGCTTCATTCGGCCTGATTGCGCATGCTTAGGCATAAGAGATAGGTATAAAATAGGTGTAAGAACACGAGTAATTTTCTTTCATGAGCTTATTATGCTGAATGAAACTAATTTATCGTTTCCATTATTTTTCTTTTACATATTAAAACATAATTCGGCAATATATAACATTAATGACATCTAAATAGTCACAAGATGAATTAAGTTCCAAAAAGGCATCAAATTAGAAACCTTTAGCTATAAATGTAAGTTTTATGAAAAATAAATGTGCCGAATAGAATATGAAACTAACAGAATTTGTTGCAATTTTAGAAGAATGAATAAACATAAAGGATCGAAATATTCGATGCTTAAATTTTTGAGAATATTTTTCATTAGTTTTTCAGTGTTTCATTATTTTTATAGTATTAGTAATTTGCACTTTTTTTATAAATTATTCAAGCCCTTTTGAAAGAAATTAAATATTATAAAAAAATTTATACGCTTATTAACTACAATACTTAAAGTTAATAAGGTTCATTTATAGCTGTAGAAACTTGGGAGTTAAAAGAAAATCTCACAAATAGGTTAGACAAACTGATTAGGATAAATCTCCCTCTAAGAAAAGATGTTATTTGGAATGACTCCCTCCCCAAATCTCTATCTCTCTTTCTCTCACTCACTCACTCTCTGTTACAAGTCTGACAAAGATCAAAGACAAAATCAAAAGAAGATATTACAGAATTCTAGATAACATTCGATATTACCAATCTTCGGGGTTTTGAAAGACCCCGAGAAGATATGATTAACTTTTTCAAGATTCTTAAGAAGTCTAAGTACTTATTATTTTTTTTTAATATGGTCTATTTTTTTGTAAAATGATTGCTGATTTTCTAAATTTTTGATTAATTCGTGTTCTAATAGATCAAAATAAGCTTTTATATGTTGTGAGATAAATCATAAATAAAATTCAAGTCCATGGCCAAAAAATGATTTTTTTTTCATTACATTATTAGTTTAAAAAATTACACAACACTATTCGCAGAATTACTATTTTAGAAATTAAAAAGAACACGCTGATAATATTTTTTTCTCTCTTTGTGCGAATTGATTTTTTCTAAGACATAAAACGAAAAGGTGTCCTTCTGTTCAGCAATATCCCACAATTTGAAATTTCTAGTTAATGATCTCAGTCTCATTTTAAGACGCAATCACGTATTCAACAAGTGCTATTTGATAAATTTTTCATCTTATACCCATAAATAATCTTATCTAATGTTCAAAAGGTACACTGAGGTAAAAGTTTCCGAATCACTGCTACATGGCATATATAAAAAGAATTAAAAAGTCATTTTTATAAGCGAATATAAGCAAATGAGACCAGGAGCCAGATATTCAATTCCAATGACTGTTCGGTTACTCTTTTGAACTCTACAAAAATTATGTTTCTGAATACAATAAAGCTTCCATTGTTACAATCAAGAATATAGTTTGAAATGTTTAATATGAAAAACCTAGAAACTCAAAATTTTATTTCGGAAAGTGGGGGAGGACGGCTGAATTGCATGAAATAACTGACATATTAGCAAGCATTTCCAACATATTGAATTATAGTTATTCATTCAGATTTTACATCAAAAAAGTTGTTCAAATTTCAGTAAACATTCTAAATGACGAAAGTGTCTGAAATAAATAAATTAGTTGAAAAAAGGTTTTTTTTTCTAATTCTACCAAAAAATTACGTAAAGGAAAATCACGTTTAATGGTTAATGAACTTATAAAGTTTTAATACACTGGGGTATTCCTTCCTTACTACTCTCTCCTTTGTTAATGGACATTCAAATGGCTCCTGATTAATACAATCACTTATGAATTTAAATTGGGAAAAGTTTATTCGAACTTGAAAATAATCAAAACACAAGAAATTTCTAATCAAGCCTGTGAATTTGTGACGTTGGGCTATTTGCAATTTTCTCTTCACTAACCTCGGAGACTTTTTAGTAATTTGAATTGCATAACATTACAATTTCTACCCAAACAAAATGAAAAGAGTAGGGAGAATGAGAATAACGACAAGCTGATTGACACTTGCAAATTGGATTGAATCATCATAATTAATCATCTCGATTGAAGTAGCTAGAAGCGATTACTAATTAGAGTAATAAAAGTTGAGCTTGCTATAAACAAGAAGTGTGTTAAATCAGAAAGAGGGATTTAGTAAATTAATAACTTGTTATTCGAATGTAAATTAGAATTAACAGATTCAAGAGAGAGGGCGATATGACATATTCTATGTTGAAAGAACTGTGTTGTCTTTTTCTGACGTCTCTTCTGTTGAATTTTGTGAACTATTGACTATTTGATTACACTTTTAGATTCTGATTAATTAAATAATGAAGGAAGCCTTTTACAAATTTATTTCCTACACAGATCTGAATCTAAAGATTTTAACTAAACAATCAACTGAGACTAACCAATCGGGTTCGAGCCCTTAGTGGAACTTAAAATTAGGATTCGACTGACTGACGCTTTAAAGATATTTATAATCCTATATTGTACATCTCTTTACTTCGCGTAGACCCTGTTATTCCAGCTTCGTTGATAATTTAAGCTTCCCCTCTCTACTACAATCTTATATCAAATTACTTGCTTATAAATGCACCTCAATTCCTATTCTAATATACATAAATCTCGTTTTGTTCAATGGGTGAGATTTTTAATTCATTCACATTTTAAATTCCAAAAGGGTTAATTGTAGGGAAAAGGGTGATAGAACCACGCTGTAATGCATGTGATATAATTTTTGCACTATCACACTGTATTAAAGTATGGATAGTTATTTCTAAATTTTATCTAAATTCTCTATGATTAATGATTATATACAAAACAATTGATGATCTATTCTAAAGAACTATAGACATTAAATTCCGAGTCGAGTTTTTAAAAAGTTTACTTAATTTTTTAATATTCGTCGCAAAGATAGAAATTAAGCGTTTAAGCGTTATATGTCTGTTATATGAATTTTCTTTCCTAATATTATATATATATATATATATATGTATATAAAACTATATCTTTATTTATACAGTCGATAGGGTAAATTACTCATACAATAATTCAAACTTAAAACTGACATGAAAGAGGTCACACACAATCGATAAAGATTATTCTTATTTTCATAATAATGTTTTTCCCCCAAAATTTTTATTATAGTCTAAGAATTATTTTAAATGTTTTAAAAGATAACTTAAACTCCTTCTACAATATATATGGAATATTCATAAACAAAATGGCCTAAGTGTCAATATAACAAATCATTTAAACAAACGATAGTGCAGTATCATGACTTCAAAAATATTTGGCGCATGTTTTTAAACTGTGTACATTTGTAGCGTTCAGTTTGCCAAAAAAATTAATAAAACTGTTATTTAGGGCTGAATATGGATTCCTACAAAAGAATTACAAAAAGGGTTTATTTTGTTTGTTTAGTGTTATAAGCACGAAACAGAAGTTGCAGTTATGTTCGATATGAAAATAACAAACATAAGAATTATTTTCTCACCACCAAATATATAATTTATGCTGTGTAAGATATATTTTATATCAGTTAGTATAGTTGTTATAATTAATACCTTGGCAATATGTATATGTTTTTAAGCCAAATTCAGGTAGGCATTCACATACTTCTTTTCCGTTCTTCTGTACGCATTTACCATTCTCGCATCTGCAACCTGAAAGAAACAGAGTTCAAGTAACAAAACTAAAAAAAAGCATTTCAGTTTAACTTTCTAAAGTAGCATAAGCCTTCTAAAGTTACATTAGATATAATTTTGAATATGCATTACGTTAAAGAGCATAACTTATGTTAATTCGTTAAAAATGTTTACCAAACATTTATTAGAAGATAATGAACACACACACCATTCTTTCACGTGACGGTAAGGAACATATAAATTAATGGGGATATATTTGTAGTCATCTATAAGAAATTTACGAGTCATTGATAAGTTTCATTTATCTTTTACAAATGTTATGAAAGGATGTCAGCTTTTAATAACACACGTTATCTTTTAATTTATTCTACCTTAGTAAAAATTTGGTATAATATTTAATCATTTAAAGAAAAAAAATTCCCTACTTCTGGAAATAGAGGCTAAGACATGTTTCCCTCAGCAACCAAGGATAAATTTATATTGATTAATGTGAGACTTCGGACAAAAATAATAAAAATATTTTATTTTCTGAGTAAGGCTTAATTAAATGTGTAATAATTCGTTTAAAACATACCCAAAGTTATTAAGTAAATAATAACAAAAAGCCATAGAAAAGTTAATTAGAAAAATGATCTATACTTAAAAAAATTCAGATCTAACCACTCATATATTTTAATACTTTATGAAATATTCTAGGAGTTACGGTTAAGAAAGGTTCCATCAAGTAATGCGAACAATGTAAGCATTTTACAAATAGAAATAAATTTTATACCTATTATTTACAGATCTTAAAAAAATCCACGTCAAAGTTCATAAATTGAAAAACACCAAAATCAAAAATTATGACCCCTAAATTAACAATCACAAGAAACAAATAAAAAATATCAATCCCCTTTTTTGAATAGTTTCTTTACGACTGCAAGCAAAGGTAAGCAATTGAAAGTTAATTTAATTACAAGGAACTCATTTCTTCTATTTATAATAAACTTTTAGTTCCAGCTTCAAAAATTGATTTGAGGAATGAATATGTCTATTCGGAAAGTGCAAGTACGAAAGAAAAATGCTAATGTTATTCCTCAAGTAGATAAGTCCTCGTCGTTTTTTGTAGACACATAATACTAAAAATGTATTTATTTCCTATTTGGAGAATTAGAATATCAGAAATTGTGTTGCAATCGATATACTAATGTTTTGGGTTTTAATATTCTACAGATTCACTCACACATAAGACAAAATTGTGTATGAATTTAATTTTTCTAATTAAATTATTTTAAATAATAATTAACTATCTATTACAAATGAATAAAAATGAATGTTAATATATATATTGATTTTTACAGGAGGCATTTATTATGATCTATAAACCCTTATATAAACTTCAACTCTGTTAAAATACATTGTTACAGCGAACAAAATTCAGTGATGAAAAATTAATTGCTATATATCAATGAGGTAAAATTAATTTTTGAACATGAATATTGGAAAAAATATTTTCTACAAAACAAACTAAAAGTAACTATAGGTTTATTCATTACTTACTTTTATCTGCTGAAATTCCATCTTCTGAATTTACAATATTTGGTACATTTGTATCGTTGCGCAATTCATGCCGTAGTTGATTAAATTTTTCGGTTGAAAAATTTCTAATTACTATGGCTTCTGTGGTTAACTCATTTTTGAGTAAAAAATTAAAAATTATAATTGAAATTACACTTGAAAACGCCATCTCAACTAAAGATCTTTTTTTTTCAGACTGCGTAATAAAAATTTAAATTTTTTACATGTTGAATTGGTTTTTGAACAAGTCCCTATCAATATTTATCTCTTTCTTATCAATATCAAACAAGTGCTAATATACTATTTCTTTTTCTTTTTGATACTTGTATATTACTTTTTTCATATAAATCTTTTCTGTTTTATTAAATAAATAGAATTTCAAACTTGATAAGAAATTTCTTTGATAATTTGTATTTTTCATGGTTGAAGCTCACTTACTCAACATAAAACTCTTGGATCAATGCAGTCTTTTGTTCTCTATTTTTATTTAGTTAAGCCAAAATTTCTTCGTCTTTTCATTTTTTTTTATTTCGGAGAAGGATACGAAAGGTCATAGTCAAGTTTTCATGATCACGAATCATTTAGGACAGAGATGTCTAGCTGGTGTCTTAGAGCACCTATCAAAGCGGCCTAAGATTGGAGTATAGAGCTAAATAAATATTAATACACACTGCTAGAAATTATAACTCCATAAAATTACTTTAAGAGTTATTGTACCCAATTACCTCTCTTAAAACAAGTCCACCCCCTTTATACATTAATGTGAAAATAAATTCCTGGATTTTTGAATGAATAAACAAATATTTTATTATTTTTATTTTTTATTTATAGTCGATACAGATATGCTGCATACCAATTTTCAAATGGAATGCATAAAGTTGCAAATTAGCGCCCAACCTAAAAGAAAAGTTTCTATTTTATTTTATTAATGAAACCTACCTCATTGTACAATCTTTCGTTATTCTTGTTATTATTTTCGGAAGATAGTGCGCAATTATGTTCAAGAGTGAAGCACTCTATGAGTAAAACTAAAATCACATTAACGAATTAACGCTTTGAGAATTAAGAAAATTGCAATCACTTCAGCTGAACCAGGTATCGATGCAATTGTTCCTCAAATTCGATGCCAATTATCACATTACATTATGTTTATAATTTCTAGCTGTTTTTGTTCTTATAAATGTCGGTTAAGATGTGTGAAATAATATCAATCTAATTCCGAGTTGCAGCCTTTATAATACAAAAAATCCTAATTTACTGAATTTAAATTACTAAAATATGTTAAATATTATATATATATACATAAACTCACACCCATACACAGAGAGAGAGAGAGAGAAGAGAGAGAGTCCCAAGTCTAAAGATATTGCGAGCCACTGCTTCAAAAATTTCACTGAGCCTCTACATGATCAATCGATACGGTGTAAGAATTGGGAGAGTGATCAAAATCCCGTATTGTTACGAAAATTTCTGAAAGTATGGGAGTGAAAACAATTCCAATTCGGAGGAAAATGGCAATTGACGCTTTATTTGCAAATCTTCAGAACAATACACAGGTAGCAGAGCTTGAACAATAGCAAAACAAACAAAGACACATCACTTTTACATATAGGAAACAAATCTGCACTTGTAATGACAGCCACAGGTGTATCAGCAACGTTCTGCACACTAGTTTACCACTTCCTTCTATGAAAAAATATACGCCGTAATACTCTGTTCTTCCAAGGCAGGCACCGACCTATCCGCAAATTCTCTCGGCCCCGCAACCATCAGTTCCATAGCAGACCCTCTCGTTCAAATGTAGACATCTTCCAAATCTAATCGATCACCCCAAGCAGACTCCATAGACGGACTTACTAAACCAGGCTGTCGGCGTATTTATTCGTCTTCCGGCCAAGTATGATGTCACATGGAAAATTCATGAAAAGTCGATAATTATATTCTCGTCAATATTTCGCCAATATTCCAGCACTTTCTGGCATTTTATAACCTTCGTAAATGCTTCAAAGTCTCAGCAACGACCACCAAATTCATCACTAAGTGTAAGAGGTTATTCCTTAAGATTTCCTTGTCTGACTGATGACATCTCTGTGAATGTCTTTTTTCCTTCAACAGATAACCATCGTAGGAAGTGTCGTTTTAGGTTCTTAACAATATGCTGTGTAGTGTGTCAAAAACAAATTAAAAGTTTAAAATAAACATAATTTTGATATTGAGAATTTATGATAGAATATATTTACTTATATATGTGATAAAATATATTGTTTTCTCTGATTATTTAAGTTGCATTAAATGAAAAAAAAATCTAGGTGTGATTTACATTATTTTTTTGGCATAAATTAAATCTCATATAATGAAGTTACAATAAGATAAAGTACTTATTGGATTTACATTTGCAAATATGATATGTCTTAACCCTTTCACTACCGGAGGGAGAAAAAAGAAGTGCTTCTATACATATGTTGCATAAATAATTACATATGTTGCATAAATTTCAAGGTGTAATTATGTACCATTACATGAAACATATATATATATATATATATATATATATATATATATATATATATATATAATCTTATTTTGCTCTATGGTATATTTATAAAAAAAATTCATTGCATAGTCCAACGTCACATGTCTTACACACATATTTTGATGCATATCGGAAGATTTTGAGCAAAAGGCATATCTTCGTCCGTTTTTTCATTTAAGGGCTATGTACAGATTTGGTTTATTTTCGTTAACATCACTGTCTGATTCATTCATTAGTCCGCAAATCTCAGCATCAGATAAATACTTTCTTTTCGTCTTGACTGTCGCTACAAATAAAAACTGACCGAATGAAACGAACAGCTGAGAACATCTGCTACCAAAAGCTCTAACCCCCATAAAGGGCCATGAATTCTCCTTCGATCTTCTAAGAAGCAAGGAAGAAAGAAAAAAGAAAACCGAAATCAAATGCACTCTTTAAATCATGTCATTACATTTAAAGAGCAGCGTCGCAACACGTGTTTTTGACAATTACCCCCTCCTGGTAGCCAGAAGTGAAATCCAAGCCCATATCACCAAGGTCAACACTCCAAATAACCTATCTATATATATTTCGTGGTATTGTAACGCCATATATTAACTTTAAAAAAATCAAATAAAACGTTCTCATCAAGGGAATCTCTATTGATATGTTGGATCGTAAAAGACACTCACGGAGTGTATCGCCTGTGATACGCTGGGCACAGCAGAGCAAACACAAGCGTATAGCTTGTGATACGCTAGGAGTGAACGGTTTAAGGCCTTTTGTATAATAGTATTAGATATATTACAATGTCTCCTGGTTGAACATTTTAGAGATATCCAATGCTTCAGATTTTTGATATTTTTATTTGAAATGAATTTGCCAGACGGTTCTAAGCCACGGGACATGATAAAAATAGCACGGAAAGGAAATGGCACGTATCCAGTGAAGAGATGTCTATGTTTCCAAGAGATCGGAGGATATTTATAAGGTCAAGTGTTGACCTCAAAGCTCATGGGAAACAGAAATGTCTCTTTACCTTTCTCACAAGTCCAATTGAATTTAATGGACATAATTGGCCGAATGTAAGGGAGACCACTAACGAACTTGCTGAATGTGATTCTCGCAGTTTGGAAAGTTTTTTTGTAATGGATACAAAAACTGTATCGATCAGATTCTCACCATTATCTAGTCCCAAACTACTAGCCTTTCTCTCCACACTGCTTTAATAACAAATCGCTGCATATCTCGCTGAATCCTTTGAATTTCTAAATGGATACTGGTCTTGAGCTGAGAAACAAGATTATTAGTGAAAACATGATAATTACGATACTACCAGAAAAAAAAA
>BMAW01051148.1:0-67276 GCA_019974015.1 Nephila pilipes | reverse complement strand
ATATATGCATACATGCATACATTATATATACGCCGAACACCAGCGGTTGGCAGGTGTTTCACGTGTAGTCTTCTCTTTCGAATGCAGTGCCTCCCGATACTGTAAGCAAATTCGTATATTCTTAGCCTTCATTCCTATCAGAATTATGATTCTATTTCGCCGGGAAAATGATGAATGAGCAACCAACTGTTATGAAATTTAACATGAAACTTGGAAAACCCGCTACTGAAACTTATATTTTATTCAAGGAAGTGTATGACAATGAATGTTTATTCCGTGCACTTAGTTTGGATGGGTTTATTCATTTTCAAGATGACTGAGAAGACGTTGGAGATCATTCCCGTCCAAATAGCACAAGAGGATGACAATATCGAAAGAATTAGTAATCTGGTTCCATCTAATAATCGGTTAAGTATTCGTGCAACTGCTGAGATTGAAGAATTTAACAAAAAATGCGGCAAATGTTTCTACCCCGACAATGAACCGACTTATTCCACATTGTCTGTTAAGAGGATTTAGCCATCTACAGCATTCCAGTGATACACAATCTATCTTATTTGCCGGATCTTGCACCATACGAATTCTATCTGTTTCCTAATGTGAAGTATGTATTGAAATGAATAAGATTTGAGTCCGTTCAAGCTGTTAAGAAGATAGCGTCCTGAAGAATCTGACAGAAGACTTCCAACACTGTTTCGAACAGTGAAAAAAATCTCATGGAGCGTTTTTGGAATAGTGTAGGTGTGTATATTGAAGATGATAATAAGTAAATATGTATGTCATCTATATAAAATGTTTGAAAGCATTAGTATCGTTATTTAATAGCCACCTTTCGGATTCCACAAACATAAAACACCTTAAGAATATCCAAAAATATATCAACACAAGTAAGAGAAAAATGCTGAACAATTTAAGAAAATAATAAAAAAAAAATAAATAAACATTTGCGCAATCAAATAAATACTCATACAATCTAAAATATAAATCCTTGTGACATAAAAGTTCAAGGAATTCATTGTTCTAATGGAAAGCATAAGGCGCGTAATTTCTTACACATAGTCATTTCTGCCGTTGATTTCAGAAGGCATAGTGATATGCATAGCTATTTTCTGATCATTATACTCCAACTTGCATCCGGAAATCTGTGGTAGAAATGATGATGTGTAAGAAAACTCGCGCTTATACTTTCCATTACAGCGCCGTCAAATGATTCAACGCTTGCTCTCAGCCTGTGCATTAAATGGTAAATGTTGCTTGTTTAGACAATTTTTATCACCCTTTAATTTATGCCCATGAGTTTTGAAACACTCTATGCAATTTTATTACATAACAAGGTTACTATCTATACCATCAAGAAAAAAGAATCAAATTCAATTCCATTTCTTTAGTCGTAAATACAAACATTTATTTAAAATAATATAGTTTCTTTTAACTATTTCGCTTTGGCGCCAAGTTCGGAAATTTTTTTAGCAGCTTGAGCTTAAATTTATTTCTTATATAAGGTACTCCAATTACATTCAAACACGAAAGTTGGCATGAAAAGCCTCGTTGCAAACAATAATATTATCAATAGAAATAAAAGCACTATAAATCTGGCGTATATTGAATCTGTTCCATAAATACGCCAGGTAGTTATGTTGTAAAAATGTTAGATTTTTAATTTGAGTATAATAAGTTTTTAACACAGTTCCCTGGAAGTAAATTTCTTTTAATTAGATAATTATGAGCAAAAGGTTTTATTTTCCATATTTAAACATAAAATATACATTTTGGCGAAAAAAATTCATTTAAAAAAAAACATATTGCCATTTTTTAAATACTTCTATATCTTTAGGTCTTTGCTACTTCTATAAATTTTAATATTCTTAAGCAATTTTTTTTGCTCAAATTGTTAGAAGTGTTTCGCCTAATTTGTGCATGGGCTTAGTTGTATTAGCATTATTGACAGATTTTTGGTTTCCTATCAGACGCTGTTAATAAAAAGTAAAAAAATTGCTGTATATAAGTCCGTGAATTTTTAAAGAACTTCTTTTTATATAAATCCTTATTCCACACACAAAATGATCACACATAATACGCAAAACAACATGAAAAAATTTCAAAATGTTATATTGATTTTAAAAAGTTTAAGTATTTTAAATACATGACAGTATTGAAAAATGAAAGGCAGAGAAGAAATTGTTTAATTAACTCATAAAATGTTTAAATAACTTGTTAAGGTATCCGACTACGTTCGGAACCATGATTTTGAAAAAAAACCGTATAAATGAATAATTTTTTTTGATATTTAGTATCATCTGAATTAGAATGTACATAAAAAATAACATTTCAAAAGTTTTATTACATTGAAAATTTTTTAAAATATAATATTTAGCATAAAATAAGAAAAAAATAGCACATTTTCAAAATATTCTCCTTTCTTGAAAAATCTTTCTATAACATTGTTATTTATCATATATATTGATATGACACCTTTACAGAACCTGAACTAGGAGTTTTTAATAATTCTCATTATTTGCAGAGTTATTAAGAGTCGAAATAATAACACGCGTTTTTTTTTTTTAAAAAATCATCCACTCTTATGCATTAAAATGTGAATAAATCCACTTATATAATATATATTGCAAAAATCCTAGTTCGGGATCTTAAGAACAATATGAAAATCTTTTCTATCAAATTTCATTAATATATAAAAAAATATTTGAGTTATTACCTTTCAAAAATTGTGCACATATTGAAAATTATATTCTTCAGAAAATGGATTTAAAGTTAAAACTTGTTCAGAAAACAAAGGAAATGTCGGATATTAAAATACTTACAACTTATTTCCATGATAATTATATTATTATAACTTGATTTCCATGTACCGTAGCTGCAAATGAAAGGTAGCTTTAGAAAGAGAAGATTTCAAATATTTTAATGGATGGATAAATAAAAAAATTGGTATTTTCTCCAAAATAAGAGTTTTTAATGTAGTCGGATACTTTCAATAATACAACTCTCTCTCTCCTTGAAAATTGTGCACTTATTTAAAACTGTCATACAGTTAAAGTTAAGTATTAAAAAAATTTCGATATTTTGGTGATTTTAGGGCACTATGTCATCTTAGAGCTACCTTTTGAAAACAAAAATGATAAAATAAATGTAATCCGAAATTATTTTTCCTCTTAAACTCTAAGGATTACTTAACCTCCATTAAGAGAATACATCAAATTTAACCTCGATTCCCAGAAGAACAATCTCCCTTCGATCCTTGGTTCCTTTCTCAGTAGCTGACAGCCATTAATGCTAATAATTAAGCTCCATCCATCAAGGTCTCATTAACCACGTCTTGGCAGAAACACCCTCCTTCTCCTCCATTTTAAGAGAAACGGATCAAAGCTGAAGCGAAGCTGTATAATAACAATCCAGCCAAGCTGTATTTATTTCCCAATGAAACAACAATAAAATTTACGTCAAAGCACCTCTTTACAGCTTTGATGGAGTAATGATTCGGTAGAGTTGATGAGAAACTTTGAAGAAGGTTTCCTTTGGATATTTCAGAGTTTTCCATTGTCACAGAGGGTTGATTAAGACAGGAACTTGTAAATAGAAAACAATGATTTAATGTTTAAAGTTTTAAATATATGATGGATTTTACTGGAGGTTTTTTCGTAGTGTGAATTTGTATATGTTAAAAAATGAATATCAATTTTGTTTGTTAAGACTGTACCAGATTTTTTCTATTAATAAGAACTATTAATATTTAGTTCATTTTCTTGTTAAGCAAATTCAATTTAGGAATTAATCATTTGTTACTGAAAAACAATTGTTAAATTATTCTCTAAAATATACAATCTATCTTTCTTTACTTAATTTTCTCAAAAAAAAAAAAAAAAAAACATTTACTTAATTCCATTTGTAGTCTCATTGCCTCTCATACCAAAGAATCAGGTTAAAACATGATTTCTTGTAAAATAAATATTATTGAGCTACCCTGAAGTACAATTTTATAAAAAGGCTATATTAAATAAATATTTAAAATATACACATATGTTGCATGTTAAATCTTTATTTGAAAAAAAAAAAGTACATGTTAAATTTATTATTTTAAATAACTTCTACATAATAAATAATCCCTGTAAATTAATTATTACTTCTACAAAACCTTAATAAACTTCAAGTTCACCAATGACATATTTTAATGGAACTAACTGTTTACTTACACGCACATCACTATTATAATTTATTAAGAATTAATGAAGTTAAAATTTTTAAGTTCAACAATTTTATCTTTGGAACTCAAATAAAAAAAATAAATTTATTGGAATAAAAAACCAAATTCAACTTTTTTACGTAACTTCATCAGGGTTCAGAGTATGTGTATATTTTGAAGATTCTCAAGTATATAAAAGCAATACTTGAAAATGTGAAGAAAGCTTAAGTGCGTGCAAAAACTGTTATCTCAAGGAACTATCAGTGTAATATTTATAACAACGACTCCTCTAGAAGTTATTGACTGTAACAAAATTTAATTATTATTGGAACAGAAAAATAAATTGGTATTGTAATGATCACCAGAATAAAAAGAGTTAGTTATTTGATTTCGCAAGTATAATAATGTGTTCTTTCCCTACATTTAGTTTCTTATTTGCGTTAAAATGTATTTTTATTGCAGTTAATAATTAAATTTGTATCAATAATGCACTAATAATTATATTCTCCAAATAAGGCAGTATATTTTGGAAAAAAGAAAACATTTTCAAACGTATTGTATAATAATATTTTACTACTATATTTTTAAAATATTGGAACGGATACTAAATATTAAACTCTTCCAAGAAATAAAGGAACATAATATGTTTAAATTAAGAAACGGTTGTTTTTGTTATTGATCACAATATCCTCTTTCTATTTAATATTTTTCCTTCGTTTTCTGCAAGTATTTAAAAAATAGTTCTACTACTACTGCGCATCATTTCTCATTATCTGAGAATGTTGCATCAGATATCTTCAGAGCGTGTCATTTTTTTTTGTCCTTAATTTTAATCCAAAATGTCGTAATAACTGCTCTTCTCAGAACAATAAATATAATTCGTATTGTTTCCTCGTAATTCAGTAAACCACTAATATAATTATTATGATGCGTCAAGAATGGATATCTTGCGCCAGCGTTTAATTTATTTACATTGCTGAAACAGGATATTTCTTCTGTTTCTTTACTTAAAGCTGTCTTTGTCTTATGAGAAGATTGAACGCATCAAAATGGGTATTTATTTCTATAATCATATTATTATTGATAATATTAGCATTAGTGTTGTTTCCATCAGTTAAAATGTTTCAGAAATCCTCAGTCAACAAACTTATTTGTTTAATCTTATGGGTCTTTTTCATAATTATTTATTGATACTTAAGATTTCATTTACTTACCCACTTATAACGAACTTGAAATTCTTTAATTTGACTTTAATAGTTTCAACTCCGGTTCATTTATTTAGTGTTGTTTTGTCTTTCGGTATTTTATGTGTATTATTGATATATATTTAATTTATATTACACATTATATATATATTAAGTATATTAATTGAAGGATATTAATAATTATTAATTTTGTTTATATAGCATGTAAAACAAAAAGTACTGAAAACATCACAATAAGTCCATCCACTGAACCAAATGGTAAATATTTTTAACATATTTCTAATTATATTTACTTATAAACACAGTGAAGCTGATTATCAGTTTGTTTTTATTTGACTTCCAGGTGCGTGTTTTTCAACTGTTTTAATCATATCTTACTTTTCTCTATATTTTATTACATTCCTGTAACAACTATTGGATAAAAAAATTAAGCCAATTTCTTCCAAGATAACTAATCGGCGTTCCTTTACTATTGCTGTATATCATTGCCTATCATTAAAGCATTTGCTTATGCTTCAAATGCGGTGCCTTAAATGCCATTATAAATTATAGTTTCATAAAGTTTATAAAGTTATGAGAAGCAGCAATTTCCCCCTTATTTTCTGAGCTCGATTATAAAGATTATTTACTGTACTGCCTATTCAAAAATGAAGTAAAAGGCTACTACAAGCACTAGCTTTTACATATTAATGAAATATAAAAAAAATGCATTGTTTGTATGGATGTATAGGATTACGTATCATACTTACGTATATTTTAAAATTAACAAATAAAGTTCATATAAAGCAGGGAAAAATTAGGAAAAATATTTTTGAGGTTACAGTCACTTTTAAGTCATTTTTTAATTTTTTTTCACTTTTACTCAAGAACAAAATTAATTTGGAAAACATAATGATATTCTGAGTATATTAATTATACATAGATAACATTTTAAATAGAAAAAGACTCAAAGTATTTTATTATTAAAAAAACAATGAGATTCTAACTGCAATTCATTTGTTCGAAATAAATTTTCTCGTGTAGTCTCTCTTTCCTTTTACAAAATTAAACTCTTCCTTGATAAGATATTTCAGTATGACACTCATTTTCGCACACACTCTGTCTGTAACTTAAAAGGGTGCGTTTAAATCTTAAAATAATACGTTATTGCTATATGTGTTTTACATTCCTCATTTTGTAAACAGGATATGATTTTGTAATAATATTATAAATGCCTATCTATTATTTGTTTTATTTTTAATTTAAAGTCTTTTATACGTATTTTTACATCGAAACTGATATTTACCACTTATCTATTTCATAACATTAATATTATTTGTAATTTACATCTTTACGAAACTTATAAGAAATCACTGAAACAATATACAACCAAATCTTTTTATGCATGATAGATACGTTCCTTGGAAACCCGTGCAAAAACAATTCCTGTAAAAAAAATTCTTGGGACATATGGTAAGTTTAAGCATATGTGCCATAACCTTAAAAATTCATGTAAGATGAAAAAACTCTAAATATTTTCCAAAAATCGTGCAAAAAATAATAATGAAATACATATTACATCTTAAAAAATTCATTTTTTTTGCAAAAAAAAAATTAAAATTAGTCTGCAGTACATACAATATATAAATATTCAAATTAAATTAGGAATAAAACTACTGGCATCTCTTTATCGCTACTAGACAACAAGCACGAACATTATTATAAACTATATACAAAAGTGCTATCATCAGTAGATGTATCAGATATGTCTAATACAATTGTCGACTTTGATTCAAATGAAGAATTTCATTCGTTATTAATGGCCACTGTGGTTACAAAATCTGTTATTAGCGGGTATATATATATATATATATATATATATATATATATATATATATATTTTGTTTCTCAAGTTGCTTAAATAATTCTTGATATCCTGCTACACAAAACTTAAGGTAACGTTAGAATTTTAATTCTCGCTGTATGTCAGAATCATGAGAAATTAAGTATTGTTCCATACTTGTAAAAATTTCAAGCCCTCGCGAATCCAATCTGCTGTTCATAGCTGAACTTTACCTTCAACTTTGTCAGTTTCGACTTCTTTATTGTCATAAACCGTCATAAATTCAAACAAATCGTCCTCATCCAAAGGGCTTTCTAGTATGAATTCTTCGATGTCAGCCGTTTGCATGTTGTCAAACAATTCACCACCAATTTCATTTGATAGAGTTATAGTTTCAGAACACACAGCTAACTTTTGTACAATGAAATATCTATTTTTGACGCATGGTGGCAAAATCTTTTTCCAACAAGCATTTATGGCTGCATAACGAAATGCTGCGTCCATGTTGAAGCCATGAAGTAGACCAAGTCACTCATACATGTGTGGGCATAAGCCGACCGTCCTTTGATTAAATTATCAAAATTAGAATTGGAAAAAAAAATATTTTTGGGATTCCTGTTAAAACAAAAATCCGTTTAAAAAAGTATATTAGTGAACCGTGTAATTTCAAAATTGTGTAAAGAAAAAGAGTTGGATTCTTTTTGAAGTTTTATATTCTATCTTCACTTGAAAATTTCTTTCATAAGATTATGGCCCCATGAAAGTTGAGTGGTCGTGATTGTCAGCTTCATTGATAGATGATAAAGTTCATGTTGAGTGTCGAGAATGAATTTCATGCCAACAAAAAACCATGTTGTGCTTGTTTCAAAGATCCCAAGCGTTGTTACTCTAAGTTAACAGAATGAGAACCCAGATCAGATGCTGTCCTTGTGAAGTAGCTCAACAGAAACGTGATCTACATAGCGCCAATAGTGTGTTTTATATCTACCGCAATTTTAATACAAATTATATAAAATTCAAAATCGTAAATGATTGGGTGATGTGAATATTAACAGAAAAAAGCCATCCTATCTTAAATTTCCTTAAGGCTATTGTGAATGTTGTATTCATTCAATGGAATTTGGACTACCGTTCTCAATTCCATTTGATCTATTTGCAAAATTAAAAAATGTGCATCTGACAGAGAATAAAATAATGAAATTTCTGCGGAGTTTTATTTTCTCCCCGATGTTTGATAATATTTTAGAACATTTTTAAATACTGGAAAACCCAGAAAGTAATCATTAAAATAACAGTAAAAGTATATTTAAAAATTGGAGAGCAATTTTCATTATCTTATTAGCGAATCTTCATTATTTTTGATTTTTCAAATACCCTTTTTTGCATTCAAATAGTTAAAGTATAAAATATTAAAAGATAGTAGTAGAAATTCCATTTGATTAATAGTACATTCACGAAATTTAAATGGCCTGTGGTCGGGATCTTTTTATGTAATAATTTGTATTTAAAATATATAATAAAGAGTGCATCTGAAAGAGAATCTTTGAAACATAATTAAAATATATTATTATTCCTATTACTATCTCTTGAAACACTATTAAAATAAATTTAATTTATTTTTTGTGAAATTCTATTGAAAATAATCATACAAAAGAATGTATATATTCTCGAACTTTTATTGTTGAAAATCGTCTATTATTATTTTTTTAATTTTTGAAAATATTTAAATTACTAAAACATTCCAAATATTTTGTTTCGAATTTTAAAATCTACTTTGAATTAAAATGGAAAAACAGTATCTTCAGATACTTTTAAATGAAATTATTTAATCATCAGAAATATCAGTTAGACATCACAAGAGAATAGAACATTCAAAGGCATTCAAAGTCCTGTCAAATAAAATACAATACAACATTCTATTAAACGATTTAACGTAATGTGAATACAGCTCCTCCTGATAACTCAGTCATTCATTTAAAGTACTTGACCATTTATCTCCTACGATGTGTTAGTACTAGTTAAAAGGTCATGGTCATAGAAGTCATTAAGAGATATTAGGAAACTAGAGGGTAATTAAGTTGTTTATCAGCAGCTAATTGTTTCACAATGTAGTGATTAAGAATAGTACACTGCTAAATAAGATTTTCTAACAAAATAAAGTAAGTGTAACATTTTATTGAACCATTTGGAAAAATGCTGTACAAGAAATTTCTTAGTTAATTAAATCATAAGAACTATTAAAACATTCTAATAATAATTTTTGGAATACATTTTAATGATGACTAAGATAGTTTGTGTCAATATATTTTTATTTGATTTGTGTTATATAGCAAATTCTATAAAATAATCTATTTGAGATACCCCAATTCAGAATGAATGTAAAAATTTAGCGTTTAATTAATAATTGCATATTAAAAAAACACTATCAGCTATTAGCTAATTCCCAGCGTATCACATGTCATACGCTTGCGTTTGCTCTCATGTGCCCAGCGTATCACATTAGATACGATCCGAGAATGCCAGCTGCAGACCAACGTATCAACAGAGATACACTTGATGAGAACGTTTTATTAGATTTTTTAATGTTACTATATGGCGTTATAATACCGCGAAATATATATAGGTAGGTTATTTGGAGTGTAGACCTTGGTGATACGGGCTTGGAATTCCCTTCTGACTATCAGGAGGGAGATAATTGTTTAAAGCATGTGTTGTGGCGCGGTTCTTTAAATGTAATGACATGATTTAAAGAATGCACTTGGTTTCGGTTTATTTTTTACTTTCTTGCTTGCTTTTCAGAATTTCAAATGAGAATGTATGGATTTTTATGGGGGTTAGGGCTTTTAGTAGCAGATGCTCTCAGCTGTTCGTTTCATTCGGTCGGTTTTTATTTGTACCGATAGTCACGACGAAAAGAAAGTATTAATCTGATATTGTGATTTACGAATTAACTAATGAATCTAACAGTAATATTAGCAAAAATAATCCAAATATGTACATAGACATTAATGGGGAAAAAAGGACGAAGATATGCACTTTGCTCAAAATCTTGAGTGAAGCCTCGAAAGTTAATAAAAAATGTGTGTAAGACATGTGACGTTAGACTATGCATTGAAGATTTTTTTTAAAAAAAATGTCATACTGCAAAATAAGAATCATTTTTATATCTTAATATTCCATGTAATGGTACATCATTACAAGATATGATTCTTAATGTAATAATTTTATGTATAAAACATACACTTTTCCTTTAAAACTTTTTTCTCTCGAATATATTAAGTTTAATGCATTTTAAATAATATATGTAAAAAGCAAAATATTCTAAAGAATAGCTGATTTTAGAGGAATTTTTTTGTGAATTAGGCTTAATATCTAAACTCGTCTGGGCACAGCGTGACACTCCGATGTAAGAAGCCGCGGTCCCATTGAAGCACTTCTTTTTTTTTCTCCCGGTAGCAAAAGGGTTAAGTCATATACCGAATCTTATCTTAATAAAGTATCACATTATGCTATCAGAAGGCTTTAATAAAAAAAAATCTGTTTCTGCACGGTATGCGAGAGATTTCATGGAAAAGAATACGAATCTCTCCTTTCGATTGGAATACTAATTCTCAAACTAAAAATGTTCCAAATTAAAGAGAAATGTTAGGATCTGTGTATTACGATTTTCCGAGGAAAATCGATGAAGAAAATTCAATTCACCTAACTGAATATAAATTAAATGTATATATTTATTATTTAATATGCAATATTTTAACTTATTTGAAAACTTACTTGAAAAAAATAATAAAAAAAGAGTACCTATTACTTTCTTTCATATTGTTTCATAGAAGTTTGTGTTCTTCATTCATTTTACACTTAAAAAATATCTAAAAATGGGAAATCATCAAAAAATAGCCATTGTTACAAGAAATATTTTATGTATGAAAATTATTCCTTAAGTTATCATATATATGATATTAAATTAACGAATATGGAAAAAAAGACCACTTGAATTTTATATTAAATATTCATTTCTTTAATTGGGATACTAACCTAAAATATTAACCCTTTAGGCGACTCAACATTTTTCCTCTCCTATGACGCACAGCGCTACGATCAAACGGCCACAGAAAATGGCAGCCTTTTTCTCCCTTGTGGCTTTTAAAAATGTCACCCTTTTCTGACGAAGATACGGATAGCTCGCTCGCTTTTAAAAAATAATTTTTAAAGAATTATGCAATATTTACACCAGCTGTAACTTGCATTTATAAGCAATTCAATATAAGATAAATATTATATATATGTTAGTTTCTAACATGCTAAATATTTAAGCAATTATTTGCGGTATATTAATGTAATATTTACACCAATTGCAACATTTGCATCTTTAAACAATTCTGTAAAATATAAATATTAAAAATTTTAGTTTCTAAAATATTGAATTTTTAAACAATTATATGCGGTATATTAAACAATATTTACAACAATTGTAGCTTGCACTTTTAAACAATTCAGTATATGGTAAATATTATAAATGTTAGTTTGCAAAATATTAAATTAAAATATCTAAATAAATACAAGCTATTTTAAGCTTTTCAAAACATTTAATTGTTATATTTACCGAAATTTCTTTATTCGTGTGAATTATTAATATATCTTTTTAAAGTTTCTTCATTTTAAAATATGGAATTGCACATAATGGAGTCTTTGTAATAAATGCTCCAATTTTCAATAACAAACTCCAACAAATTACAAAAGAAAAATAACTGGATCATCAACATTTTTCTTTATTAGGTAAAACATTTTACGATACCCATGCCGCCATGTGTACGCTATCAAATTAACTAAATTTTGCCGGTAAATATCGTACGTAACACGAATAACGCATTAGAATAAACGCGAACGAACTCAACTCTTCAGCACCCATTGAGGAAAATTTTCACACATTATGATGCTCTATTCGAATGACAGGCTGGGCTCGTTCTTAACCATAGAAGGATTAAGGAAATTCTCAATAGTTTAATTGAAATCTAATCTAGATGTTATGTAATATATGACATATTATTATTGATGCAATTAATTGTGTAATGCGTGTTAATGGTACATTCTAAATTTTACTAATAATCGTGGCATTATGAAATTTTTGTCTATTTGTGTTAAAAATAGGGGAGTCGGTTGAATATGCATTAAAAAATAAATGATCCCATTTTAAGGATGACTGGATGATGTATTCGAAAGTTTGTTCGTTACAGATATAGAGGCCAAAATGTATTGGACCACCTCTGACTTGTATACAAACTTCCAACCAGTAAGGCATACATGATAAAACTCCCGAATAGAGACCTGTGAGACTACGATGTTTGGTCATTCGCAGTTTTCGCATTATTTCGAACTTCGGGTACATTTTGGTAATTTGAACTGAATGCGATTACAATTTCTTGCCAACCAAATGAAAAGAGATTAATCATTAAGTTAAGAAGTTTAGGGAATTGAAATATAGATATACAGGGTAAATATAATTTAAAGGAAAATAAAGTAGATGGAGGAAAATGACAAATTCAAAGATGGTGAATATTGGAGTGAATAATCGAAAATAATCATTTATATCGACGTAGTTAGATGTGACTTCTTATCAAAATAATAGGAGTCGAATCTGATATAAGTGAGAAATGCTTGAATCGGAATGAATGAGTTCATAAGCTTAGAATTTATTATTTGAACATAAGCTTAGAATTTATTATTTGAACATAAGCTTGAATTAAACTAGTTAAGATGGATATTAGGGAGATGGATCATGCATATACTTTGATAGATAATAAAATGTATTGTACAACGCTTATGAAGCTGCAATTAGAGGTTTGAAGTTATTGACTATTTACTTAGTCTTAAATATGGCTGTGGAGTTAAATAACAAAACATGGCCATCATAAGATGTCTTACGAAATTTGCTCTAAATTTCAGGCTAAATCAGCCATACTCTGAGATAGTGGAAATAGTTACTCATCAAACGCGAAATATGCTGTAAATACTGATTGCATCCAGTCAGCACAGTCTCAGGATGATCGAACCTTACAACATCATAATCGAACATAACGATGAATAGGTGTTAGGATTAAGCTATGTAAAAGTTAACACAAGTATCGATTCCACTCTCTCAGATGCCTGTCAATGATCATGTTGACTGCTTGTGGGCACGTAACACGTTGAATGATTGATAATGGTGAATCTAGTGATGTGAAGGCTGATCTCACAAGCGCTGCGGTTTTCAAGGTTTGCCATGATCTTAAGCTAAGTGGTACCTTTCTAATCAATTAGCCGTAGCTTTTTAAACTCGATCCATCAATGAAGGACCTTAGGTATGTTGACTTCGAAATTATGAGAAAGTATTATCTACTCATATATAGATGTCACTTTTATTGTGTATCAAATTTTTGAGATGCTCTTTAAAACTTTCATTATATGTCGTCTGCTATGTTATCCAGATTTATATGGAATAAACTTCATAGTTTCGGAATTCTAAAGCACCAAACTAGCCTCGGAATTGAGAGTTGAAACATTTCTTTTTGATTTGGAAGACAATCTCAGCGTTAGTATTAAAACAAAAGTAAATATTTCTTTTAGAAATTATAATTACTAAGCAAGGGAAATGGAAAATGATAAGATTGAGCCATTTTCAACTAAATAATTCACAAAACTAGCGTCATTGGTTTCAAAATTAAATCTGCAGAATTGACAATACCCGATATTTCTTTTCAGACAATGGTGCAAATCAAACTATTTCTCCCCTTTTGAATGCGTCTTCCCACATCATTATTTTTTAAGTTTCGCTTCCGTTCTAAGCGGATTTGCATGACAAAATAGGGAAATTAGCATTGACAGGGTATGTAAAGTAAAATCGAAAGAACAGAAGACATAATGTTTATAAAACAACAAACTAAAAGTAAGATAAAGCATCGCATCGGAGAATGAGGGACGAAATCAAACAAAAGAAAAGATTGAAGTAACTTTCAGTATTGAAACAGGTATAAGGCGAAAAAAACAATTTCTTGATTTATTGTTTAGAATTCTCGAATGATTTTCTACTCGCTTAACATTGTTTGATTTCGCCTATTTTTAGATGATATGGAAAAAAGTTAATTGCGCATATCAATTAATAGATAGATTGCTTATTAACGTCACGCATGCGAATTACCCGAGGACCAATGATTACGGACCTCGCTATTTTAAACCTTGGTCAAGTGGCGAGTGAAGCTACGACGGAACAAAAACAACGCCGATAGTTAGCTCATGTCTATAACAACGATTACCAAGTTGTCATGTATTAAATGAAGAAGTTTTGTTCAACAATTAGATAATAAGAGACGGTTGTCTTAGTCCATTGATCACTTTTCATTTTTTATTTCAATTGACATTGGTGCTTATTATATAAAATCTTAGTATCATACATCTATTGTATGCACCATGAATAAGTAGTATATAAAGTATAATGTGCAAAAATATTGTGCATGTGCTCATATTTTATCATTATTTTTTGCTCCAAAAATATTTTCCAGTTTCATTTAAATGTACAATGAAATATATATAACTAAATTGATATATCATATTCAAGCAAATGAACTATTTATGGTGATTATTCGAAATAGTTTAATACAATAAAATGTTTTTAACATTTTATTATAGCAAGAAAAGTAATTTTGTATGGTATAATCTACAAAGAAATTCTGATTTAATGCATAGCATTCGCGGATGTGTCAAGGTCTTTTGCATGAGCCTCGTTGTCAAGAGTAATATACAGATAAAATTGTATATGATCATGATATCTAGAACATCAATTCCATTGAAAATCAATTTACAAATTGAAGGAACTCATAGTTTCTTCTAACGCATATTTCTCATTATTTTTATATTTTTTGAATTTTTAAGCGGATGTATTTTTGGCTCATACAGGACACAAATATTTGATTCACATATTATCCAAAAATGGGAAGTGCATTTAATTGCTTAAAAATTTAATGACGTATACTTATTCTTAAAGTCAGAAATGGTAATAATAAAAAATAATTAAATTTTTTTTTATTAATATCCATTTCGGTATTTTTTTTATTACAATTCGGTGAAATTAAGAACACTCATGAAATACGAGAAAACTACTGAGCTAAATATACAAAATGAATGTGTTAACTGTGTTTCAATTATGAGTTAAAAAACTTTTTCGTTTCATTTATCATGTAAAATGTTGTATGTGTGTGTGAAACGAGTATCTCTACATAGTAAAAATGGGACTATTCTAACAACTGCACGCGAAAAATCTGTAGCCGCTTCTGTTAGCTGCGTATTGAAAGTAAGTCTGAATGGGATCATAATGGCGTTTGAATTTCCTGTGTTTCCCTGGAGCAGCCATCAAATGATACTTGGATGGAATTTATTTCGTGCTGAAAATGTCATTATAGACTGTATAAATGATGAATTACGATTCACCGAAATCATCACAGAGAACACAGAGTTAAGTATTACGGATTGCTCCGTGTTTGCCGCTGGAGATTACTTAATCGAAGCCTATTTAGTGAAGCAAATATGTGCTCTTTATCCGCAAACTGAAGAGGCAGATCAGCCTCTGATAACTAGTAATAAGGTTTTAATGTACAAAAAGAGCTATTCATACCAGCCACAATTATTGACATTGAAAATTGATGTTGTAAAGTATGGTTAACAAATTGGTCGCAGCAAATTCGAATGATACTGAGGGAAATGAAAATAACTAGCTTATCTACGACAATGAATGATTTATTTCCTTCCCTGAATGATAAGAACCGAGGCGATTATCATAGACATCGACGCAGAAAGCAAGTAAGTCGAAAAAAAATGAGAGACATGCTAGATACTGAGAGACGACTCAGAAAAGTAAGCTACTCAATTTCCTTGAAGAATTAATCGATGCTTTCGATTTCAACAGGAAGTCAGGGCACGCAATAGTGAAGCATAAGATCAATACAACCGATAGTGTTGTGATCAAGATAATGCCTTACAGTATCTCAGCCGGTGAGTGGCATGTGATAACAGACGAAGTACAACAAATAATAATAGAAGACATCACATGAACGTAATATATTGTCCATGGCCATCTCCAGTAATGCATGTGAAAAAGAAAATTAGCGAATGGTACTTATGCGTTGATTATAAAACACAGAACAAGGATACTATGAAAAACGATTATCCGCTACTGAGCATTGATGATGATGGCGACTGCCTAGCTGGTGAAATAATGTTTTCAATGATGGATTTAAAGTCACTCAATTGGCAGATAGAAGATGATGAAAGAGACCACGGAAAGGCGGCTTAGATGAAAGAGAGTACCTAAATATTCAAGGAGATCTTTTACAAAAAGTTAGATTGCCGAAGAGCGTTGCTTCTTTCTAAAAAGGGAGAAATGTGGTGACACTCGTTCTCTAGCAATGGCGCAGGAGCTGGATTCACCTCTTATACATAAATCTACATTCATTTACTCGCTGCTTCCTCGAGTATTTGCATTCTCTCTCTCTATATATATATATATATATATATATATATATATATATATATATATATATACCTCTCGATAATCAGTAAAATCTAGATAGGATTTTATCTTCCTGTTGTTAGGCTTTGCATTCTATATTTAAAATTGATTTGTGTTAGTTTGAGATAAAATATTTCTTATATATATTATATATATAAAACTATCAGTTCTGAGCTATTTTTGTCAATAAAAGTCTTGAGTTGGGATTCGGTTCCGTGATCTTTGTCTTTCTTGCTCATGTATGCTATGTGACAATATTATATCAAATTTAAGTCTCACTCTTCTAGAGATTCGCTGGAAAATGTGATAATGTATTCATTCTTCAAAAGTTGTTTGTATGTTCTTTCCTATTTCAGATACGTTTTTGGGACTAAAAAATCATTTTGATTACATCTATGTAAAAATGTTACTTTGCATTGGTAAATATGGAATGATTTCAGCTATCATTGCAGAAAAAAGGGAATATTCTAGGAGCATTGACGTTTAGTTTGACGTTTAGAATGGGAATAATATCGATATTTTATAAAGAGCATTAATAAATTAAGATGAATTTCTTTATGTGTTAGGAAAAATAAACATTTTCAAAAAATACTTATTTTATTAGAAACTTCTATAAGTTTACCTGTAAAAATTCATTGATGAGTAAAAATCTATCTATCTAAAATTAATTACTAGGAATATGAACAAAGTAAAAATAAAACTTCCAATTAACTGAAAATATTGTTTTTTACTTTTTATTAACTGTTGAGCAAAACATTTGTGCTCCACATTAAGTCAAGTTTAACAGTTCAGAAAATTTCAGGAAATAATTGTTTGTAATTAGTACCAAAAAGTGTCAATCATATAAGACTCAAAAATCAGAGAAGCAGTGTAGTTAAATAATCTACTAATCCCTTCAGCAACCAACTTCGTAAAACTTCTCTTATCTAATCCTGTTTAACTCTTTCTCAGGTTTCCAATATTTTAAAACTAGGTATATGGTATCTACGACATATACCTAAATTAGGATTTTTTTATTCTAGAATTTAAATTACGGACTAAACAATTACTTTATAAATTTTGATGAATTATATTTTCTTCTCTTTTATGGTTAACTTTAATTAATTTATATTTAAACCTAAACAATATTAATTGAACAAAATCGTTGAAATTTTCGTTAAATTTTTTTTATTTAATGATTGATTAATAAGTGTGAGTTGGTTTGAAAATAAAGGTCATAAAAATATATCTCGTTTATAAAGGTTAAGTGAAAGTAATTTTTTTCAAATGATTTCATATAAAATGTTTTGTTAGAAAATGGAGATAATAATTTTTCAAGATATAATTTTCACATCACAAATATTTCATCTATTCCAAATTTTTGAGTGGAAATGGATGTATGAAATAAATTAAGGACATTAGAAAAACCTTTTTGGTTGGAGACCTGAATTAATAATCTCTGTTATATGTCACTGAGCATTTACACCGAGACAAAAAATGTCACCTGCAATCCAGTTAAGGAAGGGGAGGGTACTTTTGATTCCTAGGATATCAGACTCTATATGATCAAAGTTTATAGGAAACAGAAATGTTGCTCAAGAGTCCAGATGTATTTAATGAGGATGTCTTGATGTGAGAGAAACCTCTGACGAACGTTTCAGTTTGGTCACCGCAAAAAGATAAAAAAATGATTTCAAAGAAATTTAATTTATCAATATAATTACAAGTTACTTAGTTTCTCCAATACATGCAATGTTTCAATAATATTTAGTTGATTATTTAATTCGATTATTTTAAGAACTTTCTTGCATGTAAAAAAAGAACTAGGTTCTAATAAATTTTATTCATCTGTATAGTTATTATTTACATAATTTTCATAAAATATGCAATGCTTCTAACGCTTATGCGAATAATTGTGGCCTTAGGACATTAACTTCACTAACATTGTTTGTATAGTTTAAATAATATCAGATTATATATATTTGATCTTTCATAGATTATTCACCCATGAACTTTGTATGAGCACAGATTAGACAGTACAGAAACGTCTGCTGCATATAATTCTGGAGAAATATATTGCACATCTATCCTCCCATGCATAAGTAAATACAGCGTAATATATTAATATGCATAGCAATGCTTTCAATGATGAAATTTATAATAGTTATCTTATAACCGGAATACATTTCTAAGATTTGTATGAAACTAGCGATAATATATAAGCATTATTACAAAGCCATTGACTTGTACATAAATCATGAACATTCATTGTTTCTCTATATCATATTTCAAAACACTTGTATTATATATTTGTATACATAAAATCAGTAAAAAGCCTTACATTAAATAAATATAATTTTATTCAGTATCGTGAAGATTACACATAATTTAAAGCTGTAAGTAAAAATTAGTTTGTGCCATGAAATGAATTAACAAGAATGCTTTAACAGAAATATTGTGAATTGCTTTAATATTGAAATGTAATTTTACTGGCAACTAAATAAATAATTTAGAATCATATATTAATAAACATACATTTTCTAACAATACAAAAGCACGTTATTCGAGAATGGTCTATAGACAATTAACTTTAGCTATGCTACAAAGAGTTTTATGAATAAATTATTTTGCTATACCTAAACCTATCAATTCTTTCTTATTTGTTACCAAAATCGTAGAATTAGCTGTATGTATTGGTTCTCGTACTACATGATCGAATTTTTTTTTTTGTTAGAACTATAAGCAACACTAGAACAATTACATTCGTATATATAATTGTGAAAAGTAATTCAAAGAAATTTTTAAGAAATGTTTAAGATATTTAAGTATGTAATAAAGGAAGTTTTAAAATATTAAAATGTTTTAAAAACTTTTTTAAGTAATTAATTTTTTGAAATGCATATTTAATGCTTATTTAAATATGATGAATATTTTACTTATAAGTATCTAATAATTATATGATCACTGGATATTGTGTATCTTCGGTACAAAGACACATTTCACATGTAGATGTAATATATCTAGGGGAAATATTTTATAAGCTAACTGAAATGTTAATCAACTAATATGTCCACCTATCGTTAGGATTATTTAGCATTTTCTCTAATCTTGAAGAATATTCAACAACAAAAAAATGACGCCTTCAAAAAATTATTATAATTTGATTTTTTTTGTAAGTATTCAGCCGTTTTTGATAAAATGGATTCCAAATCTCAAAAATAAATTAAACTTTGCTTTAATTATTTTCTTAAAATTTATAAATGATAAGTCATATCATTTAATCAAATATTCAAAGAATGAATCATGAAAATGCAAATAACTTGATTTAATTTAAAATGAAATGAAATGTAATCAGATTTTAAAAAATCAATTACTCAATCAATTTAGATTAATCTTTTGGTTTTATTCTCTTTACTGAAAAAACGACGAAATTTTTCTTCTAACTTAATTATTTTTTAAACGTCAATTGTGTATGTTCATTGAAGACGTTACATATGTTATACTTTTCGGCCACACGCACATACGTCCTTCAAAAGCAAAAGATTGCAAAGAGAAGGTATAGCACTGGCTTGATTGCTTAGAATAAAAAATAACTTCCTGGTATTAAGCATTATTTCTGAATTTGAAATGGATTCTGTACAGCATTAATGCTTTTTATAATTTATTATTTTGCATTTTCAACCATTTATTATTATTTTGTTTAAAAAAAGAATTAAAATCAAAGGTTTTTCTAGTTACGACAACAGCCAATTTAATTAAGGAAACGTTACCGCACTGATTGGGAAGAAAAAAACATAACAATTTTCGAAATATCCGATCATTACTGTTTTATTTCCCTCGTAAAAATGAGAGCCAATCAGAATTTACGACGAAACGAAACAAGTGGATGATTAGATTCAATTGTCCAAGATTTACACAAGTACTTCTGGAGAAGAAAATAGTTTTAGCTATGCAAGATGAAATCTGGAGGTAATTGATTGCCATCTGTAATAAATACACTACGTGTCGCAAAGTAGATCCTTAGTAATTTTAAGTCCAGCTTAAAACAATTCATTTCTATGGAATAAGAAACCCAAAGCACGATTCACCCCGATCAATACCCTAATCAAGTCTTTCGGTTGATTTTATTATGAGAAACTAGAGCTAAAATAAGATTATCCAGTAGAAAATCTTTGCAGTAAAAGGAAAGGATTTTCATGTGTAATAGAAGGCTTCTAAACATACACTTGTACCCATTTCCGATAAATTTTACACGAAAATATTCTCAACGCTACAGTGATCCTGTTAAAAGGCTTTTCTATTTCTTTCTCTAAAATCTTAATTTCATAAGAGAGTAATAGTTTCCATGAAAATAACTATATATATATATATATATTATTGAGAAGAAGCTTCTATTTAAAATTAAATGAAAGAAATTTTTTTTCCCGAATAGATTCTTTCATATACAATTTCTTGGGAGAAATTTTGTTTTACACATGCTACTTTTAAAACTGCTAATCAATTACTTTATTTCAAAAAATAAAAACAATCTAAATTTTATATGAAAAACGTACAAATTGCATCAGCAAGCGAGTTAATGAACAGTCTTTCACGGAAATGAACCGACTTCACAAAAGAAAGAAAACTGTCTGTTTTCTTAATGAATATGCAAAAAATATTAATAATTCGATTAACATTTGTAACGGTTTTAGACAGATGGAAAACATTAGTAATAACATCTGAGAATTTTGAACTCTGAAAGCGTTTAATGTAGTCATAAGCTGTTAGATAATAGAAATAAAATCTGATAATATATTAAGAGCATAGAGAAATGAAAAAAAAATATCATTATCTACATTTTTGAACAATTAATTCTTTATTGTTGTTGTGTGTGTGTGCGTGTCCTTGTAAATACTCATACATACACATACTATATTGAGAAATCCCACTGTAAAATTTTAAAAAAAAATGTTTGGATAAAATAGTTAAGCAGATATAAATATCTTCTGGTGTCATTTAATATCCAAGAAAACTTTGCAAACGATATCGGTTCTTTTATTATTAAGGCGAATTTCTATTTCTTTGTAGGGATTTTTCCCGAGGTTTGTTATTATAGGTGTTATTGATCCGGAGCAGCTAAGGGTTTCTACAGTGGTGTGGGATAAAATTCCTGTACTTAGCCACAATTTGTGAAACTCAACCTGTTGATAATTTAGAAGTCTCGCTCACAAATTTTGTTTTCCTTATCTAGGAAGTATGTACATTTATCATCGTCTATGTTAACATTTAGAAGGATTATTTGATCCCAGATCTTCCCTCTATTGAAGAGCTGTTTAAGTAGATAACAGTGTGGAATGCCAATTGTTCTATTTTTAACTGCCTATAAAGCAAATTTCGAGATTCAGAAAATAACCCATTTATTAACTAAATCTATGATGGAATTTACAGGGTAAATAATTAGAAAAGCCTCTTTAATTGCATTAGTTTTCTAGTAAAATCAGAAGCAATATAATCGGTTTTCTCGTTCTTAGAAACACGCTTAGTCGGAATAGAGGTGAAATTTTAAATTAATAAACTCTAAAGAGTTTTCAAGAACATTTCCGTTTCGAGTGATGAAATAACTCTGTATCATTCAATGAACTGAATATAAATACTTTTATACATCACTTTTGTTCACATGACAATGTGCAACTTCATTCCAATGTAATTTCTCTATTTGATATTATCTATTTTGAAATTCGTAAGTTATATCACTAAAAATGATATAATTTGAATCTTTTACTACATATTATTCCTTTCTCTTTATCTGGGTTCATCAATTTCTAGTTGCGTAGGATAAGTGAGTTAATTCTATATTGATTTTTTTTTATGATTGTCTTTTACTTTCGATTATCGGAAATTAAGAAATTCGTAGTATAATCTTGTAAGTCACGTAAGAAATCTCACACACATTTCTCTTTAACTAATTAATTAATCTGGGATTAATTTACTACGATGTTCGAAACGAAAACCTCATATTGTGAAATAACAGTGACATAAGTATATCGGCTTTATTATATAATAAGTGTAGTGATTAGAATAAGAAAGACGAATTCAAGGGATTCCTTGGAACACTATATTGGTTCGAGCAACTATGATATAATGTATATTAAGCGTACTGACTTGACTCGATTCCGTAATCAGAAATTTACTTGAATCGAATACAGTGATTTATAGTCATATGCTTAGAGTTACCAAAATCAGAAGAAATTCTCAATAAAACATTTAGTTACGGCACGATTAGTTAAATGTTAATTTATTCTGATAATGTTTATTCAAGATTTAGTATATTGTTTAAAAATGTTATTTTTTTAAAATTTTTAATGCGTCACTATATCTCATAATCAAAACGAAGACAATTCATTATAAGTTAAATTTGTAAGGTACCTTAGCCTTATAGATCACAACAAACTTTCGTCTGTACGGTGAAATAAATTATTAATTACAGTGTTAGAATTTTGTAATGAAATATAAGTAAAAATTAAAATTGAGGTATATGTAGTAATCCAGTTGGCTGGATTTGCTGAATACTTTTTCAACGAGAAGTACTCTGAACTTAGAATAGATCTAAAGTAATAATTATCAAACCAAAATAAAGGAAATCTTGAAATATTTTTCAATGAAATTCTTGGAAACCGATAATTATTTCGAAAAGTAATTATTTATCTTTGCACATTTTAATTTAAAAATGGCATTTTGAAAATTTTAAATATTTCTCAAAGGAAGGTAGCAATTTTTTTTAAGCAATTGAAGGGGAAAATGTACTCTCTTTGATTGTATCCTAAGTAATGTTTATATTATACACACATATATTCGTATACCCATTCGCTTTTCCATGTGTGTGTGTGTGATTAATGAATCATTTGCACTTACAAATACCAAAGATCTGATTTAAAAAAGAAAAAAAATATCACTCACTTCTTCATGCGAATAACATATATATACTTTTATTGTATTTAAATCATAAACACGTTAATTACCGAATGCAGAACAGATATAAAAATAATAGAATCCTAAGTTCAAAAGTATTATTAGGTTTTTATTTATTTTTTAGTCTTTTGATAAATTATATATTTAAATGGAATAAAATACACAATTTTAGAACATGTAAATCGAAGTGAAAAAATTAACTTCTGAAAATTTTACATAAAAATTAAGTCAATTTTTCTTTTTATTTTATTTAACAAAGAAATGTTCGTTTATTCTATTAAGATTCATCACAAATGAATTAGGTATTTTTAAAGTAAGGCTTTTTAAATTTATTTACTGTATTTCTTTGTAAGAGAATTTAATTATTGATAGATACGCATTTACAGATAAATATGAATATAAAATTTATCGTACTATAGACGTTTCTTGTTTCATTAAAATCAGACAAAATAACTTATTTTATTTCAAAATACGAAAAATCCATTAAAATAATTGCTGTGTAATTCTCCATTTCATTCAAACTTCATATAAACTTAATCAAATTTATAAAAATAATCCTCCTCTACATTTGAGTAACGACTTAAAATGTTTTACAAAAAAGAATTGTTTCAAGCTAAATTTTCTTTTCATTACATTACTACATATACAAATTAAATCAGAGAAATTTCCTTGAAACTTTTACCCTCTCAATGCAGTAGTTGTTTCAATTTTTTTTAGAAAAAATAAATTTTAAGTATATTGTAAAAGCAATAATTAATTTTCATCAGAAAAACAGTTGTTGAAATAAATTTATTTTGAAAGAATATTAAAGATCTTTTTAACACACAGCTAAAATAACAGATTTTCACTCAACACTATATTCAAAAACATTCGTTTCACAGAACCGCAATAAGTACGTAAGTACTTGTAAATCTTAAAGGAGAAAGAGATAGATGTATTTTTCAAGTACCTTCCTAGATCAGTGAATAATTAGTATTATGTCTGTCTCGTGCCAGAGTGCACTTTTGCTAATGAAGTTATAGTGAGTAGGTCGTCCCACAGTCGAATGTCTATGAATGTTGTTGCGTTTATAGAATTGGTAAGATTACTTGAAATGGTGTAGCTCACTGTTATTAGACGTAAATAGGAATTATTACTATTGGTTTGCAAGAGTATTTCTTGTATATGGTGTAAAGTGTGTTTATTTCTTCATTTTTCATTTCAAAGGCATAAAAGGACTTAAACAAACAAGAGAATACATCATTAATAAACATTTTTAAAATAAACCTGACAATGTTGATTTTGGTTTCAGAAAACCAATGATTAATGAACAACTTTTTTCAGATTTAAAGTGTGTCTTGTTGCTCTTTGTATCCTATATAACATAAATCATCAATATAATATGTTCGTTTTAGAGGCGAATGTTTTGTAAGTAGTGTATCATATATGTATGTTTATGAATCTAGAGTTAAAATTATAAATGCATCATTTGGAAGTTTTGCATTCTATAAGATAAGCCGGTACCAAAAGAGTACCATAATGTAATGTTAATATTATTTGACGTGGAATTGAATTCAAATGAACTTCTAAGTAGACAATGATAATATGAAATGGAAATCCTAATGGTAGTATGAATTGAAATTTTATCCCAATATTCTTACAAGCAAACACAATTTTAATTATATTACTTCAAATTATTCTGTTTTAAATCCTTTGGCATAAGACAACATAAATTCATATAATCTATGGTTACTGCCATTAAACAACTTGTGAAGAAACCTTCACGAGCTAGATGGCCGCTGTCTACTACCTACAATTCTCTTATAACATAGCTACATTAATTTGCATTTTGTCTAACATAATAGTTATCATGAAAAGGTAATTAAACATACTTTAAAATACAGATTTATTTTTCTGAAATTGAACTTCTAAGATGCCACTTTGATTCCAGTCATAGTATGAGAATTAACGTTACACTCGCCTTTGAAGATAATGTACTCCATGATTGAGTAGAAGAGATATAAATGAACTCCGATATGTATTACAAAAATTCAATATGTATGCTAATAAAATAACTGAATTTACTCATACACGCGCTTATTATATATATATATATGTGTGTGTGTGTGTGTGTGTGAGTGTGTATAATAAGAGAAAAATCATAAAAATAAGAATTTAATTAAAAATATTTCAACTTGATTGGTATCAGGACTTAAGTCTACTGAAACTCAGTCATGTATTTTTTGGCTACGAGCTGACGATCATAGCGAATAGGCTGCTGCTGCCTCTAAGACGTTATATAATTACACATTTTTTGTTGTTATGTAATAAAATTTGTCAATTTCTCTATATTGAGCTTACAAAAATAAGTAATTAAAAATAATCTGATATTAATGAAGAACACAAAAGTTTTGACTATTGATTCAGAATAATTGTATCCCACTTTGCAAAATATAAATTCTTCTTGAAATAATATATTGCGTAAATTGTATTACATTATCTGGAAAAATTGCGCAAATTGTATTAAATTATCTGGATATAAGCCTTCGTCACACACACATTCTGTAATAACAGTTAATGTTTTTCAAACTAAAATACAATTTAAAAAATCTTAAATTAAGAACTTAATTTTTCGGGATATTTCCTTAAGTATCATGAAATCATGAAAGTGTCACAGAAATATTGTGTATCTGTGTTTCTTAGCTGCTTGTTTAACTTTTCTTAATTTTTCACAGCTCATTAAGTTTTTCTCATTTGATAATTCTTAGTGTTAACGATTTTTTTCCCTTTATTTTAGATGATCGCAGTGAACTGTGGACTCACTCTGCTCTTACAACGGGTGCATGCGTCATGGCTTTCCTTTTAATTATAATCGGAGCTTGCATCTTTTACTTCAGAAAGATTTATCTGGATAGGAAGAATCAACTTCCGACAGTGGTATGTAGTTCAGTTTCCTTTTTTATTAAGGGGACAAAGGACCTTAAAAACAATTTTTATTAGATATTCTCCAAGAAATGTTTATATTTACTTTATTTGAATGCACTAAAGTTATGCATTTCGGGAAAAATTTAATTTTCAAACAATTAATTAAAATTTATATTTAATTTTTTTAAATAATTTAATCTTATAAAACTTCTACTACTTCTACGAATTTTAATATTTGTAAACATTTTTTTTTTTATATCTAGAGATTGTTCTTTCAATTACATACAAAGATTTGGTTTTATTAGTGATATTTTTTTACAATTTTCTTTTATCAGACACTACAAAAAGGAACAGTTAAATATTGCCAAGTGTAAATGAGATTTTTTTTTAAAAGAAATTGTAAATATTTATTTCAGTCATTATTCTCTGCATATAATTCTGAAATATTTTATGTTAAATATCCAGAAAAAGGCTCAAATATTTATATTCATTGCACACAAAAAATTCTTAGCATTTTAATAACTTGAATGTCATGAAAAATAAAAACCTTGAGACAAATCAGTTTAAAAATTTGAAGGTTGTTTAAATGACTTAACACAGTGTCAAAGAAAAAAAGATTTATATAAAACATCAAATAATATAATTAGAACACTGAAATTATGTACACATTCATAGAAAAGTTATACACCTAAAATAAGGTAACAAGTATTTCCATTCTTTTGACCATTTTCTGAGTAGCTTACACTTAAATATAAAGCATCATGCGACAAAAAGAACTAAGAAGTAATTAAATAGTTAACCATTTGATACTAATTAAATTGAAGATTTAATATATATTATAATTTTATTAAAAATTAATATTTGTGCTCTCGTATTATTTGAAAATATCTGTTTCCCATTTAATGAAAAGGTGAAATGAAAGAGGGAATCATAATCAGGTTTTTAATTTTTGTATGATAGTAGAATACACATTATTACTTTACACTAATAACGTTCCAAATTTAACTAATTAATTTTTAAGCATTTTAATATGAATTTATCCACAATTTGGAAGGCTCCTTATACTATCGTATTTATGTTGAAACAGTATATATTTGCCATTTTTTATTCATGTATATTTTATTGTTTGATATAAAGTTTGAAAATACCATAATGATTCAAACAATCTCTTTAAATAAATACTTTTTATTTTAATATGCAAAGTTTATTTATGGGAATCTAATATATTTCTAAAACAACAATAATGAATAGATTTTATGAACAAATTAAGCTCTGATTTCAAAATATAATAAGTAAAATTGTAGAATGCTTGTTAAAGGAATATTCAAGTTTTAATTACCAATCATGTGTGAAACCTCGTGGAAATACCTCAGGAATTCTCAAAACTTCTAAATATATGGCAGTTAACACACTATTTTAGTTTATGAATAAAAGTATTTTAATTTTTAATATTCTTTTGAATAAACCGTGTCCGTTTAGTTAAACACTCGTTTAATAGACAAAATAATTTATTTTATTCCTTTAATTCAGATGATGTTATCTTTCAATATATAGGAGAAACATTAAAAATATGAATTTATTTAGGCTTTTTGACGATGTTAATAGCAGTACTATAATATTTATCAATTATACACCTTATCTATTAAGCTTATCCAAATGTGTTAATTAGCGTTTTAACTCAAAAAGATAATTTTTGCTATAAATATGGGAATATCATGTAATTATTCCTGTTAACTATATCTCCTAATTCAGAATAATATAGGTGTAGCTGAAATAGTCATTATTCTTTGAATGGTATTTAAATCATTGCTATTATGTCTTCATTGTATTTATATTTTTAAATTTATTATTATTCTAAGAAGAAGAAAATAACTCTCTCATTTGCATTTCCGATTTATTTAAAGTTTTCACCACTTAGGTTAAATAATTTTTCAAAATGTATTCATATATAAACCCATGGACAATGTGAATACATTTGCGTCTTTTTTATTCAGCAGATAATAGATGAAGAAACCAATATTTACACAAGAGCACATCATCGCAGCCATGAATCTTGTCCACATTCATAAGTTACAAAATAGTGACTTTGTAAGTATTCATTTTCACTACACGAAGATTCAGAAGTGGATATAGTTAGTACTGATTTTGGAAAGAACTGAAGAATCCTAAACATGACTAGAATAATAAAATTTCTGTAAACCATTGTGTTTGTGACATTATAATAAAATGCTTAAAATATTATTCAAATAAAGCAATATTGTTTCACCTGAAAAGAAGCTTACTTGTCAATTATTTTTATCTTAGAATAATAAATACTCTCTTGAATGATATTGTTCAAGTGAAAGTCAACTTCCATTGAAAGAGAGCCTCACATTTTCATATTGGAATCACTTTATTTATATGGTCGTATGCACCAAGCGTTACATATTAAATTACAAACTATAAAATTACAAAATTATTTTGTATGAAACATAAAGCTAATTATGTTATACTTGCCAACTAGCGATTATCGGGTTTTTCTCTTGCTCTCGTGTTTCCTTACAAATGTTACAAACTCGATGCATTCATTATCCTTAGTTAATCTTAAAATATGCTGTACACTGTAGCAAATGTTGTTTATCAGAATTTTATGAAATTTGGAGAATGTTATAATGAGGTGATGGGAATTTTATCAAATACAAAAAATTTAGTTATTAACCCCAAAACGAGAAGGAGCTATGTAAGGTGAATTACCAGCATATACAAAAGTACTCATAACAGAAAGATATATAATATAAAGCCAAGGTAAATGAGTCATAGTCGTACATGTTTCCACAAGTCACCAGCAAGATAAGCAACTCCCTGATTTGCTGGTCATCTAAAATTCTGATACAATAAAAACTTCGTTATAATATTTTCTTGCCAGAACGAATGTAGGCTAACGTCCTTTCAATTAATCTAAAGCTATAGTCAGCTTCCGGTTCTGCCTTTTGCAACAAACTTACACAATTTCTCATGTATAAATATTAAATTCATTTATTGTTATTTTAAATTCTAAATTTTAAAGGACAATGATTACACTTAATTATTTCAATTTAAACTAAAATTTTCTGCACAAGTAGCAGGCCGAAGGTATGCTTAAAAAGAGTCTTTTCGAAGGAAATTAAATGCCAAAGAACTTAAGCACTCTATCAAAACACCCAACCCATATGTTTCCATATTAAAGAAAATGACGTCCGTTAAAGAACGTAATTACAGTGAAATGGATTTACAAAAAAGGTGACTAGCTACTTTGCGGAAAATTCGGTCCTTAAGATATGACGAAAGATCGACTTATTTTAGCCAATGACTAAAAACACATTATTGCAATTAAAAGCAAATGGATCATTGGCAGTTCAACGAAAATCTATAGCAGTACAAAGAGTGGATTTTGTAGCGACTGAGAAAGAACACAGGGTGTCACTTTTTTATGGGCAACACTGCAATGTGACATACTGCAGAAACTCTTGACAACTTTGTTCTATTGTTAACAATACTCTTCAAAACGTGCTACGCCCTTATTCCTTAAAAAGTTGTTCATGAAATAACTATTACTAAATAATCTTAGAGGCTGAAAAATTTTTGAGTTACGATTTCATGCGCGATATGTGCTCCAAATTGAACAGACAGGAAACAATATGAGGATGAATGAATGAGACTAATTTTATGTGATTGGTGTGCTTGACTAGCATAACACCGAATTTGGGCAGCAGAAAACCAAAAGAATTTCAATACATCTCGTGTTCACTTCGCATGTAACGATGTGAAGTGGCGTTACTGCCACATTCTTTCTAGAACAATGCTTTTTTAAAGAAGCGGAATGTCCTGTGATATATAGCATTAATGGGTAAAGGTAAGCATCGTTACTGAATCAATAATTGATTCTTGTTCTGCTAATATAGGGATCTGTTACAACTAAAGTGTTGATGCAAAATGGTGTTGCCATAAACACATCCAGTTATCTACGCTGCCGTTATACGGACAACAGAATTATCAGTAGACCTTTTCTTTCAGCTTGTTTGTCACATATCTTGGATTAAAGCCATAAAATTTTAACTGACATCGTATACAGTGACTCCATCTCTTCTCTCTTCTACTTTGTAGACAGTGTAACAAACTTTTACGCTCAACAATTTTCGACATGCACTGCTTTCAACCATTGAGTATGACCATGTCAGAGAGTAACATATATTGAGGGGCATCAATTTGAGACTGGTAAATTCTGTAGATTTTGGTTATGTTTTGCATAGATATATGTCCACTAATAATATGCTTCGGAAAGAAACATTTTATGTTACATAAAATTACCTCTATCTCATTGTACCCCATTCCTCAAATTTCTTAACATTCTGCCAGCACAGTTTGGGCTACGAGTTGTTAGTTTGTAATTTCAAGTTCAATTATGGACATGCCGTAATTTTATGCGATATATCGAAAATATTTTAAATTTAAAATTTAAAAGCTTATTAAAGATTAGAGTTAACTAGTTTTATAATTATTAATACAAATAGAACTAAAATTTACTGTTTTAAAGAAATTTGAAAGATAGGAAATGCCGCTTTATTGCTTTAAAATATAGGCTCTAACATATTTGCAAGATGTTAAAAGTTAGGTATATGAATATAAATATTTCAAAAAAACTTAACTAAATCAATTGCATTATACGTGTTAGGAAGATATTAAATCACAATGAACTTTTTTAATTTTTATGAAATAGAATAAATACAAATCACAGAATTCATCACAATCTTGATTTATGTATAGTACATATCAATTTCACGTGTACCGTTTCTTCATTAATATAATCTGCTGCATTTGAAATAAAATTATATTTTCATTTAACGTCTGACATAAAGTAATTGTGGTCCTAACCTATATAATCATATCTCAATTTTAGATTTACCGTGTTAATGCGGTAGATAAATTCGCAGAAAGCCACGTATTCAAAAAAAAAAAAAAAAAAAAAAACATCCCATTAGCAAAATAACAAAATGCAATGATGTCATCAAATACTTTGACGAAATTTAGTTAATTTAGTCATTGCAGGTTGATACTAATAAGCTTTATTGAAAGTCAAACTAGACCCACATCTAAAAGCAAGTTCATATTACATTCAAAAATATATGTGTAAAATTTAAAGTGTAGCCAAAAACCGAAGAAGCAAACCTCTTATGCAAATAAACATCCAAGACGTCAAATACCAAAAGAAAATTGATATAAGTACAGAAATTGTTATTATACAGAAACTGTAATTTTTTTCACTGTCTCAATAGTGAAAATTATATCCAATTTTGCTTTGAGAAAATAAGGGATTTTAAAGTGACACAGCAACCTGATTTACTGGAATACATGGATAGACATATTATCGGTTGTCTTGCATATCAGGAAATATAAAGAAATGTCTAAGCCATTTTTGAAGTGGCAGGAAATATTTCAAGATTGTAGAATCGATTCTAAGAAACGGGGAATCTTAGGCATCGATCTGAGATGGTCGTTAACGTGTTACTGCAGCAACTGGAGACTTCTACATCCCTTTAACTGTTCGTTGAGACAGAACCGGTAATGCTGCTCAGCTGAAAAATAGTTGTAGGACGAAGGGTATCACGCAAACGGCCAGAAATAGGCTTCATTAGGATAGTCTCTATGCACTTTGGCCAATAATGTGTATTCCGTTGATCTGAAGACTTAGTGCGGCACAAAGAAGATGGGCTGCTGAACATCGAGATCAGATTCAATATGGGTGGAGTACAGTGAATTCTACTAATGAGTAACGATTAAGTATGAAAAGTGCCCTCCGACATGTTTTGGTAAAGAGAGAAAGGGACTCTTTAAAAAATCATAATTCAATTAAGAAATGTTTCATTCCATTTCATAATATTGATTGTATGGTCTAAGATCTATATATGTGGATGCTAGAATTTACATATTATTTGGAATGGCAATATGATAACTCATAAGTATGCAGACGGGATATTGGTATGTGATGTCGTACCTTTTACAGAAGTCATGATATTGCCTTCCTATTGAAGGTTGATAATGCCAGGGGCCTAATACTGCTCGTCTTGTTGAATACACTCTTAAAAACTGAAACAAAGCTGCTTATGGAGTGGCCACCACGCACTTCTGATTAAATCTGAACAAGCAGGTTTTGGACATATTTGGACGACGGATTGTTACTAGACCAAGGCCTCATTTTACTGTTAAGGACTTAAAGATTACATTTATTCAAGAAAGTAAGAGTACTTCCGAAAATCTTATCCATGGCCTCACCGCATCCATGCAAAACAAGTGTGCCTCAGTCTAAGCTGTTCAAAGGGCCATACGCCATATTAAACATTTAGAATCATTTCCAAACAATACTATTTTGTCATTTACATGTAATCAAATTGTTGCCTAGAGGCACTTTTTCAGGTGCTTGCCATCATTTCATAGAATTATAGCTCCCAAACAACTCTTTTGTGGCTTTTTTTTGCATTGTGGTTTGTTAAATCTATCGTAGCCAATTTAAACCATGTAGGGCTATTCTCACACTGTTTTCCTCACCTCTTTGATTAGCATGTATATAGATTACGCTTGGCATTTTCAAAAATAGAAATTTTTAACTTGCTTTCATAAGCACAATTGCTTTTGACTCTTATGTACATTTTAGATTTTATTTTGTAAGAATCTTGAAAGGTTTACATTAATTTAAGAATAATAATATTTTGCTGATAAATTATCTTTATATATGCTCAATGTATAGATAGTTTAATATTTTTGAGAGATGAAATCTAAGTGGAATTAATTCTTAAGAATAACAAAACGTATTTAAGAAGTAAAATTTTAAGACAGTAGTTAAAAACGGTAAAATAAATACATGGAACAGTTGGAAATATTTATTTATTTTTTATTTTCTTGTAGTGCAATTGCAGCGACATTGCGATTGTGTCATTGTGTATTCAGCTAATATGTTGAAATGCAATTACAGATCGCAAATATACTCAGTTAGCGGAATTTAGACGCCTTCAAAATGTTTTATTCGAATTAAATTAAATTTATTTTTTCTGTATTAATGTCACATCTGTAAATAGGAGTTATTTTAATGATTCATTTAAAAAATCTTTTTAAAAATAATAAGTGTTCAATAAAAACTATTTGTTTGTTTAAAAAAAATAATTAATTCAACGAACTCTTAAAATTATAAATCTATTAACACCGGTGTTGGATCCATTCCAGACTGTTACAGTCATGTTTAAAATCATTTTAAAATATAGGGTAGCAATAAAAAAGTATATTCATATATTAAAGTATTTTATTTCTTATTCATATAATATCAACAAAAACTTCAATATTTTTTCATATATTAAAATAAAGCATTTCCTTTAAAAGAGAAGAATATAACTATAAGCTCAACTACATATTGATATCCAGGAACTGCTGCGCAAATGGGACGTTTGACATACCAGGCAATCCTGGAAGGCAAATGTCCCTAGAAATATACGATTTATATGAAAGTTATAAATCTGCTGTAGTTTATCGCATATACTATATATAAGTATAGTAAGAATATAAAATATTTTATCGGAAGTAATATGTTATATAGACATAGACGTGGGAGGTCCGTTTTTTTGCGATATTGTGCGTCGGAGAAACTGTAAAAGATGCATGATGTCAAGTTATATTTATCGCAAGAATGAAGCTTTTCATGTTTGTTTTAGGTCGGGAAAAAGTTTCTGATTTTTATCGGAAGTCATTTCTGTTAAAATTGGACGACAAATAGAGCTATTCTTTGATGTAAAAAATATATCCTAAAGATTCCAAACTAATGAAAATATATGAGAAGCAAGACAGTTACAAATCTATTCTATTCCTACAAAGTCACGATAAGAACATTTTTCTTAAAAAAGTATTAATGCACTGCCATTTTTTCTGTTGATGTCTGTTTTGCCATCGTTTCATAAAAATGAAAAGTAATAATATACTTTTAATTACTTCATTACAAAAACAGTATATAAAATTCTTATACTAAAATATTAACATATATTTATTTTTTAAGCTTAACAATTAAAATAGATAACTATTAAATTAAGAATAAAATGTTTAAACAGATTAGAAGGTAATCCAATTTATTCAAAAGTTAAGAAACACAGCTTAATGTAAATATTAAATTCAATAATGTTTTACATATTCATTAAGTGTAAACTGATTTTAAAGAATTAGTTATCTATTTTAATTAATTTTGATAACTATCTGTAAATTATTTGTACACACAAGCACGCACACACATTAACAATTCTTCCATTATGTTGGACACTCAATATAAAAATGTAAATACGCATCATGATTATCATCATTTCTGGAACGAAACAAATATAATGCTTAAATAAATTTAAAAAAACACACCTTCAATCTGTTATCTTACTTTTACATTGATAGTTATTTCTACACTGTTTTGTAATTCATTCCGGAATAAAATATTTCTTTCACCTTTTAGTAAAGAAATGTATTAATTTTTGTCTTTTTTTTGAGATGGGAACTAGCAATTCCCATGTGAAAACTTAATTTTGAAACAGTACCGATGTTTCGTTTTTACTTTTTTTAAACTAACAATATCTTTTGTTTAGTATTTATCTTCTATTTTTATATTCAAAGAATTTCAGTACACACAGAGATGTAACTAAAATACTGCTAATCTTATGTTCAGGTATAATTTTGCATGGAATTGTTGGATAATACTCTAGATGTGTTTTGTTTTTTGAACATATAATACATTAAACGATATTGTTGTAAAAATTGCCACTAAATACTCTGTTTACGCTAAAATAGTTTAAAAGGCCGGACTATTATATTCCTGTTCCTAAAAGAATTAATTATTTCTGTTATAAAATTCAAGAATTTCAGTTTCTTTTTATTTTTCATATGAGCTTTTCCTAGAACCAACTATAAAAATAACAATGATAATGAGTGCCAAATAGTTAATACTTTGGCTCTTAGTATCTATGAATATAGAATGAATACGAAAATAAATCGAAAATGTGCATTCTAAAATGAAAAAAAAATATTGAAAATGTTTAGTTATATCTGGTAACCGACGGTCTATAATAAACGAATAATACCTTAAGTGTTGATAACTGATTAATATGTAAAGAATTTTTTATTTTCATTTTGTAACAACGATAGTTATTTTGCTCTTGAGATTTTATATACAATACTTTATCGTTGATATTTAATACAATACTTTATCGTTTGCTTTAATTTTAATATCTGAATAGAATATTATTTTTGTATTTAGTTATTTATTGTCTATTTTAATACTTAATTGTTAACTTTAAATATTTTAGCTAAGATTTAATATCATTTTTGTACTGAACATGTTTGTATGTGTGTTTGAGTGTTACAACAAAATATTGGCCAAATTAACAACAAAATGAGATTCATGGATCTGTATTCAAGTTATTTTAGTAATTTCAATCCATTCCTTATGGACAGTGTTATTTTTAGGGTTAATGATATTACAAATATGTATGGTTAACAGGTAATTTTTAAAATTCAGCATTTTGTTTTAGTCTGCAAAATGCACTTGATTTTTTTTTTGTAAAATAATATACAAGAATTTTCAGAAATGGAATCTCAGAAACACTAAAATTCTACTCGTCCTTTCATCCTCCTAATAAAATTGGAGAAAAAAAAGGAAGAACCATCTAAGGAAAAAATTGATCCCAATAGATATAAATTCTTTGTCGTAGTTGAAGTTCTTAACACAATAGAAAAATAACATTGATGGACGTGCTATGATATGAGTGAACGGTAAACATACTGTGAAATTGTTGCTGGAAAATTAAAAAAGCTGATTTTCGAAGAGCACTTTCTTTAGATTGAAGCAATAAAAGAAATGATATCCGGAAACGAATGATAGAAATAAAGAAATGATTCATTCATGGTGTATTTGGAGGTTATTTTAGGGTGTGATTGCATTTTGTTCTTGATATAACATTATATTTAACTTGCCTTTATTTCAATACTTATCTTCCGTTACTTTTAATATGTAGATTTGTCAAATAAATTTAACAATAATTAAGATTCATACACATTTAAAGAGTGATCTGAAACATTAAACTGAATACATATTCTTAACACCATTAAATTTTATGTTACTAAATTAATTTTTTAATATATTTAAGGACAATAATTTTTACTTTAAGAAATCGCTTCCAATGCATATGCATACGAGATTTGACTTTTAAATAATAAGATTGACGCTGTAAACATTTTATTTTGATGTCATACATATTTACTTACATATACTCATACATATTTACTTATTATCTTCTTCAATATACAACCCTTCTCTATCCCTACAAATCTCCAAGTGAATCTTCCATTGTTTGAAACAATGCTGGGAATCTTCTTCTGCATACTTCTTCTAGATGTGTACCACTTTTTCTTTCACAGATTCAATGGACTCATATCGTATTCTTCTTAATGTAAATTTCACCTTAGGAAAAGATAGGTGGAATGGAGCAAGATCCAGCGAATAAGGCGGATGGTTTAACGCAAGTATGTTGTACTTGGCTAGAAACCTCACGACAAACAATGCGGAATGAATTTCCCTTCCTTTATTCAGGAAATATTTTTCCTTTTTCTTTCATAGAGAGCAGTAAGAACTTGAAAGTTGTGATGTTGGCTCATAGTTTTTCATTCAGGAACCCAGTGAAGGTACATAATCTAATGAAAAAAAATCATAATTACTCATTGTATTGCTTGACTAAAGGACCTATTATGTCTGGAGTTCTTTAATATGGTCATGTGAGAGTGCGATGCATTCTTTGTAACATTTGAAGATCTAATTGGTTTATTTGTAGGTGTTTAGGAGCTCCAAGATGTTACAAGAATCTTTCAGCATGAAAAGGATTCCATGCGGCTCTGATATAAAGTCATTTGGAATTATTGTGGAAGAAATTTCAATCACTTATGTAGTATATGTTCATTTGATTATCTTAAATCATTAAACGACATTCTGTTAAACTATTGCTATTTCTGTTCTTATACTTTTTGTATCTTTTGCCCTAGTCGGTGCAAAAGGCATTTCTAATCCTGCAATTCTACTTGATTCTGAATCGTCTTTGTGTGACCTCTTAACTCGTAGTGGTATTGTTGGGGAATCAAACTATATATATATATATATATATATATATATATATATATATAATTCAAAATTATCTGCTTATCTATTTGTAAACATTATCTTTTAAATTTGAATACAAATTCCATGTCTTTGCTGCATCTATAACTCTATTTTTTTTCTAAATTTTAAATTAATTCTTTTAAAAAATGTGAAGTATTTTAACTTATAAAAATAATTTTTCAGTCTTACGATTTGATTCATTTCGAAGAGTTGAGCCCCTGGAAAGACGCTTTCTTAGTGACCAGTTTTACTGAGGAGGGAAATTGTTATGAGCTCTAGCAGTAACGTTCGTTTCTTTTTTTCTTTTTAAAACTTTCTTTTTTCTTGAGCCTCTTAATTTTTTACTTCAAACTAAATTGACCAACCAATCAACTGCAACTTTTAACAGCAGCTCTCACTTTTACTTTGTATTCTCGCGCGTTGGGCTTTAAGTCAATTGCCTCTTCTAACTGTTGCATTAGCATAATTCTAGGACGACCCTATTTTGGGAAATATAAGCCTTTGTTATCTATTGGCTACTATCTTTAACTCTTTGCTTTTCACCGAAAGTCTTGGCATATGATGAAATGTGCTAATTGTGAAAAAAAAAACGTACCGCTAGCTTCCATGTGTAAAAAAATGGTTCAGAAGATGACACACACACACACACACACACACACACATATATATATATATATATATATATATATACATATTTTAATAAATGTATTTCAGATTATGAGTAGCTGATGCTCAAACAATTTCAACATTTATTCGTATAATGCTGCACACAAATTCAAAATTAATTAATTACCATTTAATTCATGCCGTTTTTTTAGTTTAATTACCCTTTATTCTACTGAGATGTAATTATAAATCTTAAAGGAAGTTGAGACTTAATCTTTGAGATTTCTTAATCGTCCGATAACTTATCACGATACTTAAGCACTGAATTATTAATGAGGGTTAGAATTCCTTTTCTTTTAAGTAATCAATACAAAGGCATCTATCATAAATGAAATTTGTAAATAAAACTGTAGTAAAAGACAGTTATAATAAATGACTTGCAATAAATCTTCTCTTTTAAGAGCACTTTTCAATTTATCATTATGCTTAAGTGGAAACCTCTTTAATCAGTGTAAGATGTTTTTGGCACAGTTTAGATATCGTAAGCACAAGCTCAAAACTTATTTGAAAGTCAAATCATAGCATTTATTTTCAGGGACAGATTAAATCCTTTGTTCTAACAGAAAATAGTTCTATGGGATCAGTTTTCATTTAAGGGACTAAATAGCAGAATTGTTTATTTAGATTTGAAAAGAGTTGCCTATCAATTTTTCCTATGTAAGAATTAATATGTACTTTCCAGAAAATAGGTACTTTTATTCAAATTATTTTATTTGAAATTGCTTGAATTAAACTAAAATCTGATCCATGAGTTTTACAATTCAAGTCTTTCTCATTTTATGTTATTTTAAAATAAATTAATAAAATGAATTCTAAATGTAATTACTTTAATACTTATGTGTATAAATTGTGTCAAAGTAACTTCATGTTCCATTGTGTCTTTTTATTCCATTAAATATAAATTATATCTAGCAATTCCGCACTAAATCGTTTGACATTGAAGCTGATTTTTCGTTTTCAATGTCATTTCTTATTTGTAACGTATAAGTAATAATTTTCATATATATATATATATATATATATATATATATATATATATATGTACTAGCAAAAAAAAGAATTAATAATACTTGCAGTAATTTTAATTTAAAATGGCTATTTTTCAGTTTTGTTAGAAATGAGACCAATACATAGCCCATAAGTAAGGTAATGTGTAACAAACTAGGCCACCAAATAGTCAATAGAGCACTTAGACATGTGTACCTATGCTTTATAACAGCACTTAGGCCGCTGTAGCCTAGTGGTCATGGTGTTAAACTCGTGCTCAGCGATGTTTCCATTGATTTCGTGGATTTGAGCATCAATGATATTAGAGACACGCCGTTTAGCGGGAGTTATGCAAGCTCATGTTTCAAGTCCTCCCATTAGTTTGATGAGGAAAATTGGAGAGGGAGGTGGCAGCTCAAGTGTGGTCCTTGTCGTTTAATCGAGGTTAAAACTTAGGAGCTTCATCGCCAGGAATCCTTGTGAAGTTTATAAATGAGAACAATCAATCAATATAAGTAATCAATCATTCAGAACGATGTTAATTTCAATTAGCCATCTGAGTAAAAATAATTTTATTATTTTTTTTTATTTAGCATTCAAGTTTGCAGATATGGGCCATGTTAGCTTGAAAATAATTTAGAAGCATAATGTCATACTTGCAATTCACAGCTCATTTAAGAGACTTTAAGAATACCTATCGAATTAACTGAACCTTATCTTTAGTTTGTCATTTTAATGCTAAAATCAAGAACATAATTCACGAAAATGATTACATTGTGAGTAAATTTAAATTAGAGTAAATTAAATTATTTAGAATTAATTTTAAATTCAAAATATTTTGCCGAAACCATTGCTTGTATGTAAGCCTTTTGCACATTCTTCTAACCCAAATCCTTTATATTTGAATTGAAATCTTTAATGTGTAAATTAATTCAAAAACTTATATTGATTATTGTAATATATTTGAAATTGAATGCATTAGTTGTTCAAATTCTTTTAAACATATTATACCAAATCATTATTATTAATTTTTTTTAAAAATCATACTTAATTATGTTTACTTAAAAATATTATTAAAATTCGAAAGTTATAAAAACTAATGTGAAACAAAGGAGAGCTTCTTATCACATTTCTCACTATTTTTAGAAAAAAATATACAGAAATACTGAAATAACGGGCTTTGAATCTTTTAATAGTTCAGAAAAGAGAGGAACTCAACTATAAAGAAACCATTTACTCTAGAAATTGTCGGAACTCTTAAGTTTTAACTAAAACATTTGAGAATTCAAGCAAAGGATGTTTTTGTAGCCATATAGCAAGTTTCACTAAGATGAACGAGCGAAATGATACGTAGGGATTGCAAGAAAACTCAATTATTTGAAGACTAAAAACAATTATTATTTAGTGGAAAGAATTAAGGAAAATAAAATTAATATAAGGCCATAAAAGCAATATTTGATGAAATATGTTAAATTCTTTTATATCATTCGTAAGCTAATTTTTTTATACAAATCATGTCCTAAAAATTAAACCTTCAGAATATTTTAGTACGTTATTATGACATATAAATATATAGTAATAAATAACTTTTTTCAATGACTTATAAATACAAGAAGGAATAAGAATTTGAAGTATTTCAAAAAAAATCTTAAGAAGCATAATCTGGAATAAATATCGTTTAAAATCAGAAAAAATAATAGATTATTATCGAAGAAGTCAAATCAAATTCTCTGGAAAAAATAAAACATAAATATTATGAAACTATAAAAGAAACCTCATACATCTTTGAAAATGATATCTTTTAAGATGTCTGAAAAACTGTTTTCTGAAAAATTCTTAAGCTAAGTGGATGAAAGCAACATTTTTTCTGATGTCATTTAATTTTTCCTGCTTTTAGTTCATACTGAAAATTCCATTAATCTTTCTACTTCTGAGACAGTTCTTTAAAATGATTCGACAGAATGTTTTTGTCTTAAGAATTAATGTCTTTTCAAAAGCGATAAATAATGTCAAAAATCATCAACACCTTCAATTATCTAAGAATCGTCGAAATGAACACAAAATACTCGACATCATTTGGAATATAAAACATAACTTGATTTTTTAAGACTTCTCTAACTTAATACGATAATCTGTCAAAAAAGTCAAATAATGTTAATTTTTTCTCTGGCTGGATATCCCGTAAGACCTCTATATGAAGAAAACAATATTACATATCATAAAACAATTACGATTTATAAAGATAAAATATGCTTTCTTATTTGTGAAATAAATTTAAAAAAATATTAATTCGATTGTGGAATCTCCATAATAATTATAAAATTTTGGGGCTAGGGAATATTATTTTGAAAATATACAGGATGACTCAAAATTCATCTTAAAATGTTTAACCATATTACTGAAGGGATTTTAATTTTTTCAACACAGATAATGTCAGATTTTATTTTTTCCTGAAGTGGAAAGTTGGTTATCATTAATAAGAAATTTGCATATAAAGAGTAATAATACAGTATACCCAAAGTACATTTGATGTACTTTGAAAAACATTTAGGTATGATAAGAGGTATGAACCAACAAATGTATATATTCAACTGTGTACAAAGAAATAAAATTTAAAAGAAAAGAAATTTATGAGGGTCGTTCAATAAGTCCGTATAAAGTGCAATAGATTGCGCACGTAGAATCAAAAATTATTATATTTATTGGTATCGTGACACACTAGACCATTGTCTAATTCTCAGTGAATCGTACATTTCCTCAAGATGCCTTTCGTTCCTTAAAAATTATTCGTTATAACTTATCCGGCGGATGAGATCCTTCTCTCCTTCTTTGTAGAAGATTTACAGGAACCAACTTGTTGTTTTGATCGTGTATATTGATGAATCTAGGTATCATCAATGGTGAGGACTTGGTGCAAAGAAACGTTGACAACTCGACGCGGTAGCATTCAAATATTTAATTTTCAGCAAAGGTATACCGAATGAAAACTAATGGGTGAGTAATGAATGAGTATCAGAATTGTTTTGCCTCAGTTTAACATATGGCATCACACAGAGGTAAAAAAAATCTATCTAAATGATGCCATGTATCTTTAAATACAAGTACTATCTTAGCCACCCTCATACACATTATTTGTCCATGTTCAAATAAGAATGAGCTGCAGAACACCAAAGCAACATGTGAATCCAAAGCAGTCAAAAAATGTAGCAAAGAAAGTGAATCGAGATACTAATGAAAATGTAGGGATCTATATTTACGAAAGTGTAAATCTGATGAAACTGATATAAAGCATCTCATAAATATACGGATTTGTGTCTTTTTAGATAACAATTAAAATAAAGGTGCTACAGTAATAATAATAATTATAATATATATATATATATATAAATTGGAATTTGCATGATCAGAATCAGAAAATTTTCATATACCAAGCAATTTTCTTGCGACGTAATTGATGTTAAATATAAAAGACAAATCTATATTTCGATTTGAAGTTAATTGAAAAATGAATCTGGAAGCGTCGAGTTTTCACAAGCTGATTACAAACGAATTTCAGAGTAATTAGAGAATTCTGAGAAGTTTATCTGGTTAGTAAATGCGTGTAATTAACAAATTTCGAGAAGCTGAATTGAGTGGAAGAATCAGATTTCTTACTCCATGTTTTCTAAGTATATAGTGGTTATATAAATGTGATAATAATAAAATATTAATAAAAATATTAGCACTGTTAATTTGATAAGAGTAACAAAACACCTTTACAACAAATAAGGCACATAATATATAATGTTGATATATACGAAGCTAATATCAGTTTTATTTGTGGAAAAAAGGAAATTGAAACATTTTTAATGGTATCTGATGACTCTCTCTGCAAGTAAGTAAGTTAGATTCTAAGTCGCAACCTAAAGCCTAACAGTCATTTATGATGCTTAGAAATTTTCAAATCATATACCAAATCATTTAATTTCTTCTATTTTATCAGAAGAGGAGGCATGACATTTGATTCAAGAATATGTATTTCATTATGTTGTTCATCGTCACTTTAGCTATTTTGTGATCCCTGTTCATTTGTTTTCAAGTTGCGATCAGGAACATGTAAACATTTCTCATGAGGTACAGATTTAAGTACTGTGCAACATCTTTAATATTTGTTCTTATATTTTGTTTTACTTAAATGCCTTGCAGTATTAGTAAGGATAAAATCATTAATATGATCTTTTTTGCTCTCTCCAAACTATTGATACCGCAAATGGTAGTAAGTTTTTATCCATCCAGTAAGTGTAGTTGTACGGGTTATGTGCGAAATATAAGGTACCCATTTCTTATTATATCCCAACACACAATCAATGTACATTTTATATGACTTTTTTTTCTTTTAAATCTAGTTTGAAGAATGACTTTTTTTATGCTTTGGAGTAAATTTGCTTCACACATTGCAAAAGTTATCAGTAGTTTATACTACCGTTATGTTTCGCGGATAACTAAACTATTGATGTCTATACTCACTTCGAACAAGAAATGCTTCAAATGATCACTATCTTCCGCAAGGTAAATTAACTAAAACTGAAGAAAGTCAAAATGAGCAAAACTTTTATGTTAATGAACAAAACGACTGATACAATACTCGGTTCAACGCGTATTGATACTGCTGAAATGATCGGGTTTTTTTCTAAGCATAATATAGTGATGATATTTGGTGATCAATAATATAAAAACATACAACCATTTAATACACAGATAAAAACTTGTATCGTCAAAAACTTGAAGATAACATCAAAACTCATATAGTTACTCATTTCATTTTACTGAGAAAGACGAATTAGAAAAATATGAAAAAAAATACCCTAACTACTTTTGAATCATCTACAATCCATTAAATCACAATAAATTTCTGGAATCTAATTCAGATTGGACACGAAACAGTTCACAATAAAATCTCTATTTAAAACCATATTCAAAATACCTGTTATATATATATATATATATATATATATATATATATATACATAAATAGTGTTACTTACATAGCCACCAAATCGGACCTCGTTATTTTAAGGAACAAGAAGATGTTTTCTCATGGTGTAGGTTGCATTCTGCTTCTAAAATACAACTGATGTTGAAAAATGTTCATAAGAATATTAGGCAGTGCTTCAGTGCTCATTTACTTCATTTTGGAAACGTTAGGGGAGGGGAGGTTATAACTGGATATTCTAGCAGGATGATACACATCTATATGTGAACTAAAAATTGATTAACACCAAATCAAATTACCAATTAATCTTTGGGGATCATTAGCACGAGATTGATGGATTAATGTCGCATATTGAAGCAACTCGAGGGCTTTCGGTTATAATCCGTATAGTTTTCATTCCCTGTCAAATGTCGAGGAGAACACCCGAGATGTCTCTTCGCACTCCATACTTCACCACCAAATAAACCGGAGGACTTGTAGTCTCAACAGATTAAACGTGCATCAACCCTGAAACATGGCGGTTTATTTAGTGGCAGCAAAACTTGAACCCACGATTCGACAGAACAAAGCTGGCCATGAGTTAGTGATAATAACCACTAGGCTTCAGCAACATTAGAAGGAGATGTGTACGCCCATTCATTCTAATTTTCAATCTAGAGAACAGATGAGAATTATTTCTTTTTAAAACCCCATTTCGGCATTTCCTTCATCTTATTTAGTCCTCAAATTAATAAGAAGTAATGGTTTCAATTTGAGTAATAATAGATAAAAGTCTATTTGCATATTTTTATATCATACATCTTGGAGCAGCATTTTTGAAAAATAATTTTCACTCAAAGTTGTGAAATTCATTCAATGTATTAGTATTATAACATATTTCTGTATTATGTTTTATATGATGCTTATTTTTGATTCGGTTCATCAACCCTTAACTGAACTATTGATCCAAATATCATCCGTTTGTTATATTTATAAGACGTGTTGTTTGTAGTATGCTATAGTAATCTACCTTATAAAATAACAGCTTCATGAAAGATGAAAACAGAAAAAAATGGGCATACCAAAGCAGAAGCATAAAATACTGTGATAGCAGTCCTGTACGCGGAAATGTCAATTTTGAGAAGAAGCATATGCTCTTTAGGAAGTGAGCAAGTCAAGCAAGTGAATTGAAGTATAGTAGAGTTCGGAGAATGGTAAAATTGTATTGAGCTTTTAAAAACAATTATCGCCGTACTTCCTTATTTTTCAACAGATGCCACAATTGTTTTCCTAAATTTTTCTCTTAAAAGCTGCATATTTTATTAAGTGTTTTAAAACAATTTTATGTTTTGAAATCGATTAAAAATAACAGAAACATATCAGTTTTTGTACCAAACCAAATCTTATTTTAAAATTGGATGTTTGATCATAGGTTTGTTGTTTCTTAATACAAATCTACATCTTTGATAAACCCATTCACGAATAATGTTAAGAGTGTGTATGTGAATGAGCGAATGTAGAGATATATTTTGCAAGACTCAAATCTGGATATACTCCTTCATTAAATATTTATGTGTGATCTGGTAATTAGAAGTTAGAAATGTCTTGGCGGTTACAAAAACACTGAAAAAATACCAGCTGCTAGATTGTGTATAAATTATTCATTATACAATCATTAACATATTTTTGACATTTTTGTTTTTTTCTCCCTTCACTTAAATGCTAATCAGTCTGCTATGCATAGCTATTCTCAAAATACTTCCCATAAACGTGAAATCACATGGTCTATCCTTTTCCGATAGTTTATTCGTCATTTTTTTAAAACATCCACCCCTGCAAAGAATGGTTTTTTCTACAAGTTAATAAATGGTGAAAATGATATATACTGTGCTGAAGAAATTTTATTGAATGTAGACACATCTTTATTTCCAAAAACTTTTTTATTTGTTTAAAGAACACTATACTACACATAACTTTAAGACATGAAATACACTATTTCTTCATTGAATGTCAACCTTTAATGCTTTTCATCCTGAAATGTCAATTCTCTATCCAAAAATACCCGACAACAACAATTCCTTATTTGTTCTTCCACAGTAGACAGATTCAATTTCCCTTTTAAGAATTCGGTTGGTGTCTGATGTAGTTATTTATTTTATATTGCGTTCATTTTGATAAATGCTGAAAAGACGACTTTGGTATATGTGTGAAATATTATCATAATAATTGTGTTGGAAACTTAAACGGGGAAAATGCAATTTTTCTAAGTAGACAAAATTATGAAATTATTTTGAATATTACCCTTGAAACAAATAAAAGAGGAGTATTTGGTAAACTTAATAATTATAAATCTTTATCGGATCTGCACTGATCAAAGTAATTTGAGAAAGTGTATATTTCTAGATAACAGTCATGATAATCTTTTTTTTTTTTCAGAATGGCCTTTATGCGATGTAAAAACCGGGTGTTGAAGAAGAGGAATTTCCTGCATTCTGGAATAAATAAAAATGTTTGATACGAATGTTGTTAAATGGTTAATTTTATATTAAAAGCAAAACATTTGTAGCAAAATAAAAATATTATGCTAAGTTATCATCATTTCAGTTTTAATTTTTTTAGTTATTAATATTCCAGAGGTACTATTTACTTTACCTACAGTTACAAATAAATCCAAAATATAACTTATATATAATCTAAAATAATTAATGCACTTAAGTATTCTTTCTTTTCACATGATGTTCTCAGGTGAAATTCAAATACATAGTGCCTCATCCATAAACGTTTAAATTTTTTTCCCAATGGGTAGAACGAGTAGTATCATTATTAAGACAGTTTCTTAGCCACATAATATTTACAATTTTTAAAGTTTACAGATATTTCTAATTCCTTTTTAACAGAAACTGTGAGAATTTTAGCAGAATTCTAGGTTTAAATTCAACTTTCGTCACAATCGAAAGGATTTTTTTTTTCTTGAGTTTATGTGATGTCATATTTTCTTCAATTTTTACAGAAACCTCAGATAATAGAATGGGGACAGTAGTTTCTTCAAGAAAAAATTTTCAGTTATATATATAACAAAACTGAATTTCAATTTTGGAATTCGTGGGATTTTAAGTGTTAGTATTTACTTTCAGTTTGAGTCACCTTCCGTAAATACAATCGCCGGGTCCTTTGTACATTTTCCTTTAAAAAGAGTAAAATTTCTTTTAGATCTGTTGGTAATGAATGCGAGAACGTAAGATCTTCCAGGAAAGTAAAAAAATATAGTATTGATGATTTATGTAAAGTAACCTTCCGTGAAAAAAATGACGTTAAAATGTTATCCAGATTTGGATTATTTCGTTTATCATCAAGAGTTATACTTCCATAAATGAATTTCGAATGAGATAATGCTAAAGAATTACAAGTATTCTTTCAAGTCTTGTGATATTTTAATTAGTTTATTTAGTTTGAAGAAAATTATTGTACAAATTTTAGCATGGTCTTAGGAAGTAATGTTACTGCTTAAAATTACTTCGAATTTTTCTTTAATTTAGAGGTCATAAGAAGACAAATTAATTTCACTAGTTAATATCCTAAAATAAACCTAAAAATTATTGTTTATGACAAAAATATAATACTGTTTTCTTAGAAAAGTAAATAATTTATGAATTTTGTATAAGTTTAGTAAATACATTGTATTTTTATTGTTTAATATTATAATATTATTGATTTAATAATGTCATATTATTTTTAATAATGTCATTATTTTTAATGATAATGTCATATTATTTTTGAGTAATATTATATATAATCCGGAAATATTTATAATAGGCAGATAAACTGAAAAATCAGCTACTTACTTTTCCGCTGCCATTTTGAATATGAATTTGATTATGATCCGTGCCCAATACTGTTGTTCCGTGCTCTAGAGAGGAAATGCAGCACAAATAATCCTAAAATTACAAAATCACATTTTTAGCTGAAAAAAAGTATCAAGTCAGTTGTTTACTGTTTGCCTCAAAAATTAAATAAGTGAAATAATTTTTCCGTCATTTAATGTGTTTTTTTTTTGTATTAAGGTATTTAACACATTTCAATAAATCTTCGTTTAGACTACCTTCCTTTTGCCACATTAGAATTTTTAATTTTCAAATATTTCCTTACTATTGAAACATTTTTAATATTAGAAATTTTAATTCTTCTTTGTTGTTAATAAAATTTACATTTTTTCATCAATTTATTAATTATTTCAAATGGAATATTCCCTCTTACCTCTTACCACCACATATTATTTAAATTTTTAGGTTTTCTAATACAAAAATTTAAAATATAATTCATTAATAGTCGAAGTCTTCTTTCAAAAATTAAATGTTATATAATTTGTGTATTATATGTTTTAATTTATAGGTTTAAAAATTACGCGTTAATACTGTCGCTCAAGCTTTAACATTTTGAATTCGTGATCTGTTTTAGAATTATTGACCCGATCATGACACAATGGCAGTTAATTAAAAATTATTAAAGCGTCTAGATAAGTTAAATAAATTTTATGATTATAAAAGGGGACAAAAATGCTAGTTTTATTATAACAGTTCACATTATTTGATAATTATTTAATACCTTTAATTAAATAATTATCGAAAAATGTGAACTGTTAATTACAATTATATTTATCATTTTCCACTAAAAGGATTTCATTAAAAAGCTGTGGAATATTTCATTTCGGTTTCTTAATTTGAGTCAAAAGATTAGTTTCTGTACTAGAATTTGCATTGTAAAAACAATTTGTTTCAATGAAAATAACTCGTTTCTAATACTTTAAAGACTATAATTTTGTTATAATTTCTTAAGAAACTTTCACTTATTATTGAATGATTATATTAAAATCTAAAATTATTGCTTATTAAAGAAATGATCTTGCTAAATAAACGACATAATAAGAAACTAAAACACCTATTGATTAACGAGTAAATAAGAGGAAATGTCATTTACTGAATAAAAAAATTTAATTATAAATGAGAATAATGCCATCCATTTTAGGACTAATCTTACTCCTTACATTTCTCAACTGCGATCTTTACTATAGATCCTAAAACTTATTTGATACATAAGAAAGTCCAAAAAATAATTTAGCACTTTTTACTCTATACTTAACTTTAGTAAGATTTTTATGAAAAGGGATAATCTAATCAATGTAACAATTTGTATCAATTCCATTCTATAATAAATGTTCAATTAATTTCTTCTTTAGTTTAGCTACTAGATTGGGAAACTAAGCTATTCCTACAATGAATTCATTTGACATTTCTATATTTCGATCTTTATGACAGATTCCAAATCTTAATAAGTACATTTAAGAATGTGAATAAATATTTTTATTACGTTAGATACCAGATTTAATTCTTAAAGTATTTTAAGCAAATAGCAATAAGTGCAATACAATAAATATTTGTATAAATATTGTAAGCCTTTCTGCATTAAGTTAATACCATAAGTCATTTTGTTTTTACTCTATTATCTATTTTTAATTTCTAGTTTTGATTAGCTATTAAATTTTAAACGTGAGTTATTTTTACTACATAATGTATAACATGATAAATACTGGAAATTCATAAGGTTTTGAACAATACGTACATTTCCTTACACTAGTATTAGTAACAAATTTAAGAACAAAACTTGTATGCTTCAAACTCCTTGTAAATGTCTTTAATTTCAGAAATGGTGTGCAATTAAAATTTAAAGGATGTAAAATATACACATGGTAATCTTCGAATTCTAAAATTATTTACATTAATGCTCTTCTTAAAAAAAACGCTTCTTAGAATATGCTCTTGTTCGCCTGAAATTTTTGATGTTCGCAAAATATGCAATGTTCTAAAAATCAACTCATGCTAAAATTACGGAAGGAAACTATCATGACCTTCTCTGTTCTAAGTAAAAAATAAAAAAAAGAGAAGGAAAATGGATACGTTAAAGAAGAACAGAAAAAGAGAAGCAAATTGCAAAAATGTTATATCTGTCAGGAATTTTGACAGTTGCTTTTGATGCTTATCTTCTAAAAGGAATTGAAGTCTACGAATCTGAAGGTGCCAGCCAATTGTGTTCTATTTTGCATGATTGCTCGTGAATGGGAAATGAACTGTGCCTTCATCATCGAAATGCGATGAAAAGGGTTGCTTACTAAAGAAAAGAACCAGTGCAATTTCAATGGTATATATATATATTGTTTTATTTTTTTCAAATCATACATGAAACTTTAAAATCGCCCTGCATAATACATACAATACAGTAAAAGCGTTATATCTTTACTAAAAATACATTGAGTTTTCTGATGTTCTTTAAGGAACACGAAGTTATCAATGTTTTTGTTAAAACATAAGAAATAGGTAGTCTTTATTGCAATGTTTATATTATTGCTCACATGCTCCTTGTACTATATAAAGAAAATAAAAATTTGATTAATTTCTTATTATAAACTGATATGCAATTCTATTAACATTTTAGTAGTTCAAAATATTAGGGTTTGCAACTGTTTTAGTAAGAAAAGCTTTTAGATTGTTTTTAATTTCATAATTTACCCACTAGAAGAAACTTACAAAAATTTATAACTTCCCAGCAAAAAGATATGAACGAAAATATCAAAAGTTTTGAGTATTAAAAATATTTTTTCTTTAATTTTTAGAATCATCTTCTTTTATATGTAGTTTTCAAATACAAGATCATAATAAATTATGCGAAACATATTAAAAATTAAAAAATTATGTCTCCATTTTTGAAGAAATGAATTAAAAGGGTTTGGTTTAAAAAAAAAAGAAATATCTGAACTCTTAAGCAAATTTCAGAAATCGTTCAAATTAAAATTTTATTTACAAAAATTATTGAAGAAAATTTAAAAGAAAATATTTCTCTATAGTTCCATTCCAAAATATGTGGGACGAATAAAAAACTACCAGAGATGGATTTCTAAACTGGATCCGAGCTAATACGTAAAATGTAATTAAACTCTATTCATGAAAACTATCACCTTTAGTATAACAACAGAATAATAGTTGTTTAACAAACTACAGAACAAATATTTAAATCTCATTAAGACATTTTTATAGCCCTATTTAATTTTTTTTTCTTTGTTTCCAATGTTATTTTCGAAAGCTGAAACCTTGGAGATTTGAAATCCGCAAAAGTAATCTGTAATTGGTGTCCTTCTGGAAAAGAGGATTTTGTAAGCTTCATTGTTATTCCCAGATAACTATAAAAACACTATTTCTAAGAAATTTAGTAATTAATTGGTATGCGTACCAATCGCTTAAACTTGTTTAAAAACTGCTCAAGTCAATGAAAAAATATCCATCATTCGTTTTTAGTTGCGTGATACATATCCTATATCAGCGGAGTATACAAAAATTAATTTTGGTTGGTACATATCGCCATTGGAAGGGACTTCTTAGTTTAGAATTAACATTTCAAAAAGAATAAGAAATTCGCTATACGAGAATCAAACTTAATTATTCCATTTAAAACTATTCAAGTAGTGATATACATTTATAGAGGTATAAAAGTTACAAAAAATTAAGTTCATTAAGAAATATAATAACGATGCTATGAGAAGAATAACTCCTTCTTACCAGGATTGGTGGAATCCGATATCATTGAAAAATTGATAAGAAAATTTAATTATTGAAAAACAATTATCAATTTGAAATATGGTTGAAAAAGTGTGAGTACCATAACATGGAAAATTACACACACGCACGCACACAGACACACACACACACATATATATATATATATATATAAGATATATCCCTTCTTCATTTCTGTATTTGTAAGATATTTTAGACTTCCTCACTTACAGATGTATTTTTATACATGCGTAGCAAACAGAATCCAGTTAAGCGCATTTCATGTGTACTGTTTCTCAATGTATAAAAAAAATTATTTATTTTTTAAATATTTCATTGCTAAGAATTAATTTTCAGCATTTGCATTACAATCCATGATGTAACAGGCAAAATGACTAAAGTTTTCTGAAATTTAAATTTTTAGGGAACATATTTGTTTTGTACTCTATTACTCTCGTCTAAATATAAGCTTCTACTAATCTTCTCAATCTTCTGTAGAGATGCACCCCCATCTATTTGTTTACAAACACTGACCTCGAAGGGGTACACATAGTTCCTTTTGCACCCTACTGTTTACGTCACTGTTCCATGTACTAAAACAATGTCCATTACTGAAAAAAAAATATTAAAGATCACCACAATTAATTGATTGATGGGTTTCTAATTAACGTCACACATAGAAGCAAAGCGCGAGTGATTAGCGATGGACTTCAAAATTCTGAGCATCCATCGAGCGACAAAGATGACATCTTAGCTGGAATCTCCCTCTCGAAACATCCTTCAATAAAAGGAACTAAGTTACCGTTATCACCACAACTAATATATTGATGGTGAATAATAATATTTTTCCAACAAAAGATTCATTACTGAAAATATACTTAAGAAAAATATGAATTTGATAACTTGATATACTTTTTGTTAAAATTCTTAAGTAATAATTTAATAATTGTGGTAATAGTAGAACATTTAGTATTACTCTATTGAAATTATAAATATTGCTCTATTGAAATAGTTTTAGAAATTTTTGAATTTTATTTTAATACATATAAATATTTAAGAAATTATATTAGAGTCTAATAAATATATGAACACTTGAAAAAAAAAAAAAAAACTTATTTCTCAGTTGAACAATAATTATTTCCTTAAAATTTCTCTCACAACACAGTAATGCTTATTTTGTAATACAGATTTCATATTTCCATGTTATTTGCTTAAATGTTTTACTGTCTTGATATGGTTTATTTGTTATTATTGTCATATTTATTTCCTTTAATTCCTTTGAAAGTATCGAAAAAATATTCAGTTTGAAATGTTCAGCAATCATGTTGATAAAAGCAGTAAAGAGATTCCAAAAAAGAATACTTTTTTATTAATTGAAAAAAGAAAAGAAATACATAACACACTTTTTGCTAAAGATCATATTCATAAAGATGCAGATATTTATTGGAGACATTTTTTAACTGTGTTTCAATTTAAGATATTCCTTTTAGTTTCGAATAATTTTTATTAAAAAACGAACTCTCAGAATAAATATATGACTTATTGAAAGAGATTCATGAAAATACTCTTAGTTGTATTTATTTATAGAATGAGATATTCCAGAAAAACCTTTATTCCATTTAGAACAAATTATTTGCATGCAATGTTTACAAGGAATATATTTCAAAATAAATTTTTTTGTAACATAGATTTTACTTTCTAAATGCGTACTCTAACTAAATCTATTCCGTTTCCTATTTCCTCTAATATGGCTTCTTATTAATTGAAAAATACTGAGAAAGTGTTACTAAGCGATTTTATTATGTTTTGCTATCAGAATATTAGAGAGCTATCAAAACCTTGGATACCTTCAAAAGGTAAACATTTTTATTTTCAATTACATATTTTTCGAATTGACTTTTTTCAAAATCCCTAGAAGTAAGCATATTTTTTAAATGAAAAAAATTAGAAAACGTTTAAAAGCCATGCTTAACTTTATTAATTTTGTAATACAAAAATTCATAGTAATAAGAAATAGTAATTCATTTAATGTTTTACTATTTATTTCACATTTTATTGCTAAGGTTATATTAACGGTAATGTTATTTTTGATGATAGAAGTCTGCCTTTTGTCAAATTAATCTTAATTATCTGTGATTAAATTGTTAAATTTGCTTAACAATAATTTTATGTGTATGAAGTATTTGGTAATCATTTATAAGATATATAAGTGAAAAATTATTAGTTTCAATAATTAATTTATTCTAAATTTCATTGAATTTCTTCAAACATTTTATCTATCAAAGTAATTACGTGTTTTATTTTCCAATTAATATTCTCGTGTAAAATTTAATGAGATTCACCTGTTTTTGAATTGGAATTAAATACTTAGATAACTGAGTGCTTATAATATAGTTCACTTTACCACTAAACAAGAGCTAAAATTTTTAATGATCATTGGTACTGAAATTATTGTGCTCATTTGTATGTGAACAAAGGTGCCTTTAATTTTAAGGAAGTTGTATCCTGAAGAATATCATCTCAAAATATATAAATCTCAAAGTTTAAAGGACATTATTTTTAAAATTACTCTATAAACATGATAAATGACTTAACCATATCCTAAAAATTTCCTTTCTTCCCAAAATATGTAAATTTGATTTGTTAAATTTTTCATTTAAACTTATTACATATTATTGATCTGTATGTTGAATGTGTCACTCGTTATATTCTTCATATATTTATTCAAGTTAATTTTTGTATAACCTTACATAAAATCTGAAAAGAAATAATTAACAGAAATATACATGATTTGATACATCATTCTCTTAATTAATGTTTTTCTTGTTGGCATGCTGTGAATTCAACAAGTTTTTAACGTTTGCTTATGTTCTGATATAGAGGTCAATTTTTTGAGAGTTATTCATATTCTTAATAGTTTTACTACAGCACGAATCTGATGCATTAAAGGGCTGCAATTACAAGATTAAAAAATATTGTAACCTTCTAGGATAAATGAAATTGAAAATAACACTCTAAACCTCGTAAAATTATAAGTAATCAAGGTAAAGCCTAAATGAAAAATATGAACTTATCCAAGCAATACGAGAATGCATCCCATATTTTTTCAGCATGTTTAGTGTTACAGTTTGAACGGTTGTAGTTATTCACGATTTTAATTCGTTAATGTCCATAGGTGCTTGTACCACAAATTAAATAAAATCAAAGAATAAAAAGCACCTTAAAATTTAAGAAGCTTCAAAGAAAATAAAATTCCAATCAGGTAAGTCATTGGTGATGACAAACTTAACTTAAGTTAGTTTCCTAAGCTCTTAACATGGACTTAAATATTAATTAAAAATTTAACTTGGTTTATTTTATAGCTCATATAGCCATGTACCACCGATGTCCTACGACGGATGCAAATAATATACATCACGTATTCCCTGTGGTACACAACGTTGCAAAGGTTTTAAATCATGCCTTGGAGTTCGCTAAAATTATGAGCAACCTAATCATTCGCACTGCGACCAGTCTACAAAATCGCATCATTGGATATGATATGTATTTTTGATGTAGGAATCGCATTGAACATTTATAAGTTAACAAACTATAGGTTGTAATTTAAAATTTTGCTTATGCACAAAGTTATAATTTCTTTTATTATTTGTTTTGAAGCGCCTTTTCAAATTTGGATATTATTTTGGAAATATTTTGGCAGTTTTATCCTATAAAAGGAATTTTTTATCATTGGTACATTGAAACTCACGAAAGCAAGGACACATATCTGTTGATAGAAGCGATATCTATTCACAAAAAAATGTAGAAAATGTAGAAATAAGTTCATTTTTTCCAATAAATTGCTTTTGATACAAAAATAATATCAACAAAAAAAATCTATTTCTGTAAAATAACTAGAATGAAAACTTGCCTTCAACGCCTATTAGTTAGTTTTCGTAATTTTTTTTCATGACACTGAAACGGACAACATGTGTAATTCCTACTCAATGGCCTTGGTAAGACAATAAATCTGTGATTTTCACTCCATCGTTGAAAACATTCTTCTATTCAAATTTGAATGAAATGTAACGGTTCAGAAATCAAAACACAATTATGATCATTTTGTTTGGAAGAATATACAGTCATTAGGACTGAAAAAAAACTAAATAAATTTTATAATTTTTTTTCTTCTCAGTCACACAAAATCACTATCCACATAAAATCAGTTCCTATAGTTAAAATGGAAATAAATTAATATGTTAATTAATAGGCATTATTAAGGTGTAAGAAAAATTCCAATGAATATTAAGTTGTTTTAATGTATTAAGTAATTTTAAGTATTTCATTTTCCATAATAAAAAAAGCTAAGAGTTAAATTTAATAAAAATATGATTGAAATATTGATAAATTTGAAAAACGGGACCCTTAATTTTAAATAGGTTCCTAAAGATTTGATGATAAAATGTTTTCTTTGTGTCTATTCAAACCCTTATGAGAATTTAACTCCAAACAATATTTAATTTTTTTCTCTATTTTAAAAACAAAGTATTAGAAATTATTTTTAAAATAGTTAAGGGAAACGAATAATACATGGTATTTATTTTTTAAGATATATTTTTTCTCCCTGTCACTTAACAACTAAATTCATACGTTTCATTCAATTTTTTTCAATAATTCAGGAATTATAATATTGTGTAACTTACCATTACATACGATCTCATTAATAATAATTGTCTCAAAAAAGTTTGTTTAGAAGTTTAATTGCGTATAATACAAAGCATTTGGACAATTTCTTCTTTTATTAATTTTGAATTAAAAATAATTTTTCCTTTTTGTGGATTTTATTTGAAAATTAAAAACTGTTAATGGAAGTATTTGTTGAAACATCTATATAAACAAAAAAAAATTCATTTGAGTCTATCAATTTGAAGTGAATTGTTAAAACAGTGTCTTAAAAAAAAAACCTCAAGTTTCTACTACAATTGTTCTTTAACCATGTATTAGGTAATTATCTGATAGTAATTCTATAATAAAATATTTTTCAAACGAAGAATAACTTAAGAAAATAATTTCGTTTAGTTTATTAGGTAAAATTAGTTTAAGTTTTAAAAACATTTTTGGTTCAGAATACGTTTATCTTCACCAATGGGGTACAATTTAAACATCGCAGCTTTTTATTTCTTTTTATGTTGAATTGCTTAAAATAATAAGAAAAATAAAAAAGAAATTTGTGAAAAAGAATTTTGTACATTATTTTACGTAACACACTATTTCCTCTGTAATCACTTCGGTTTTTTTTTTTTTTTTTTTATAATTATTTATTTAAATTAAAGAAACTGTTATATTTCATAAAAATATGATAGTGAGAAATAACTACTTACGATAAAAATTAAAACTTGATTCAGTAAAATAGCGATTACAATCCAGAATTATTAAACTTATTATTCGAAAAAGGATTTAATAGAAATTTTACAGTCATTAAAAAAAACTAAAATCACCTTTATAACATATCTTTGAAAAATTAGATTAAATTAAAATGCAATATATAATATATAATTTCAAAATATTTAATGCCGTTTTAAACCATAGACGCTAATGTTGGCTATAAAACGTAAATCAATATTTATGAATTATATAAAGATTTCATGAAACTTCAAATAATTTCCTTTTAAATTGATTTTGCTTAAAAAATTTCATTTTCCCGATTTCTTAGTTGCTTTGGAAAACAGCTGCTACTAATGGTTTGAGAATTTATTTTCAATATTATAACCAAATATTTTTTTTTCTCACTTTCAAGACACTAATATTAAATTGAGATTTCGTTGAAAATACTTTTAGATGTGATTTGATGTAAAGATGATAAAATTTGGAAAGAATATTTTTTTCATATTAATAAATCATTCGTTAAAGTATTGTAAAAGTAATTAAATAAAAAGCATAAAAGAGAATATTTTCACTTATGCATATCATTTGGTCATAAACATTATGCAAAAAGAATCAAGTGCAATCATGATGATTTAAAATTTTTAAGGAAAAACTAATTAAATTTTGTAAAGAAATGTATTAAAATTTAATAATTGTTTAATTACGTCACACTTAGAAGCAATACGAGGCAATGGCAAGCCTTTGAGCCTTGTTCAAATAACGAAGATTACACCCGAGCCATCTTCAAACTTCAACACTACGCTAACAAGGGAGAATTTGGGAGTCGACATACTTAACGTGCATCAGCCCCGCTACACGATGGGTATTAAATGGCATCAGGACTTGAACCCACGACTCAATGAAAACCAACGGCCGCGAGTCTGTGACCATGACCACTAGTCTACCGTGCCATAGAAATAAATGGAAATTAGAGTTTGTTCAGTTTTATCAGTATTTTTTATTGCTAATAAATAAACGAATAAAATTTATTAGTAAAAATAAATTTCACTCTGATTCATAATTTTTTCTTAATGTATAACCATAACTCCAAAGCCCTTTTCTTTCATAATAATCAACAAAATGATAAGTATTCTTTTAATTTCTATTCCAAATAAAGAAATTTAATTTTTCTAAATATTTGAATAGATTCTTAACTTTTCAAAATAAAATGATTGCAACACCAACTTGAGGCCCAAGTAGCATTTGGATTGAAATACATAATTGTTCGAAACGAAATCAGACAAACTTCGTTAAAAATGAGAGAGGAAAGTTCAGCTCCACAACTGGGAATATTTTGATTGGTGATCTGCGTTAACCGTCATTACCCTTAGAAAAATACATTCGGTTCGATACGTATAGCTTTCTTAGTGAAATTTCTCAACTTAGAGTTTTCGATACAACTGTTACAGAAACTTACATTTCCCCCTTATCGTTTTCTTGTAAAAAGTCATTCGAATACTTTTGAGAAAGGCGAATTATTACCACCTGTGCAACTCTCTTTTGAATCATCAATATTTCATTTTTGACGGAGTGGAAAGCAACAGAGTAAAAGTTCCAAATTTTTCTCATTCTTCATTTTCCAAATGGAAGTACTTGAAAATCGAAAATTATTTATGACTCTCACTTTTGTTCTTAGTCGTCCGTAAAAGAACTTTCTTCTCTGTGATTCCGAATGCTTGGAATTCAATTCGAAGCATAACTTTTAAAATAGTGTCTTTTGGACATGTCATATCTTAAAAGTATACAATTAAGTTGAAATTACATAGAGAGCAATAGAACTGTTATAGAAATTAGGGAAGAAGAGCTAAAAATAAAATAAAAATATGTATCTAAAAGTAATATATGAAATGTAGCTAAAAATAATGTATGAAAATTTATATAATTTTTTTATGTAAAAATATAGCTAAAATAAATTTTATAATTATTAGATAGTTATAGAAGTTTTAAAAAACCAGCAAAAATAATTTATAGATGTATGGTTAAAAGTAATAAATAAGTAGTTAAAATGTAGTTAAAATTATTTTTAAATAGATAGCTAAAATTAATACATAAAATATAGCTAAGATAATGCATGACAGAATACATAAAATGCATATTAAAATATAGTTAAAATAAAATTTACAAATATAGATAAAATAAGTATTAAATATATCTAAAATAATATGTAAAATATAGCTAAGAATAATATGAAATTAATAATTGTTTATGTTACAAAAATTTTTCGTCCGCTTAGATACCCCTCTTAAACTTTTTTTGAAATTGAACACATTAAAAAAGTAATGCAAACAATTACCATCTAAAATTTAGTTGTTTTATTTATTCTTTTTAATTTTACTTAATGAATTACTGAGAATAGAGTTAATGAAAATCCCATGGTTTGTTGAAGTTCATATTTATTTCAAGGTATATAATACGATTCCGAACTAACGAAAATGAATGAAAGAAGGAACTGTTTCACTGTTGATTTTATAAAACTATATGAAGAAAATGTTTTAATACAATTTTATATATCTAATACCAAAATGTATGAAATAATATTGAAAAATCAGTCATCTATTAATACAATGGGATGGTAATATAGTGTTACAAATGAATTTTAACATCTTAAAACTCTTCATAATTATGATGTATTATTTAATTGTACTAGTAAATAAATTTATCACCTTTCCTTCATTTCACGTGACCTTTGTACATTAAATCCCAAAAATGTAAAAATCTATATTTTTCGTACATTGAGTAAATTGTTTAAAAACCAATAGTTAATAATAATTTTTATCATATAAGTCTACATCTCAGAAAACTAGTAAATCAAACAAGAAATTGCTGGAGAAATACTAACTTTAAAAAAAGATTTAAATACGCTGGGTTTGTTTTACTTTACAATACTCTCACTAATAATCTTTCTAAATGTTATTGTTCTTAAAATAGAATATGAAGAATCGTTTCTTTATATGGACTTCATATACAGACACCAGAAAAAAAGGTAAAAATCATGTCAAAATACATTTTCTTTATAAAGGAGCAGTTCTGTTTTAAATTCTTATGACTGAAATGTATTTTATTGCTTCCTACGAACAAAATGGCATTCAACATTAGAATGACCGATATTTTGAACTACCTACAATGACTGCTAACGATCATTTTGACCTCTGTAAGATATAGAAAGAAAATAATTTTTAACACATATAGCATTATGAAAAATAAAATTAGTTATTTTAAACACTTTAAAGAACATAAAACATTTTAAATAGTAAACACTTGTACATCGTAAAAAAAACTACCCTTATTTTTAGAGAAAAAAAAGAAAGGTACTGTTATTAAGCCCATATTATTCATTGTAGTTTTAAACACATGTTTTACAGCAAAAGTATTTAATACACTTTTATTGCGACATTTTCAACAAATAGACTTAACACTCAAGGAACACTTTTCTTTGGTTTTGTTGTGACAACGCTATCATTGACAATGCTGATTACTCGTGGTATTAGAAAGACTAGGAAGGTATCCAGATAATTTCTTTGCTGTACAATGTGTGACAATCTCCATTCTTGTTTCTAGCTAATAAAGAATCTTCGGGAAATTTATGATCATTTTTACATGCTCTAAATAAAATCCAGGTATTTAAAGTTGTGATATCTGTAAAATTGTAAAAAATGAATCCGATCTTATCACAGTCATTTTTCTTATTTTATCGAGTACATCACCCCATTGTGATATTAAAAATTACAGTGTTTCATTGGATAATTTTGATATATTCAGCTATCTTATTGCTCCTACTCATAGTACTCAAAATTCAGTCATTCTTTTGTCTACTCCGATAAGCAGTAGCATTATTTTGGTCTTTGACTCGAACTTTTGGTATGTATCCTAGGGAGTTTTAACTTTGCAAAAAATCAGGGTCAGGTCTCTTTGATTTAGATGTATTGTACCAACAATAGAAGTTCTTTTTACCTCCAAAGTGTTCGCAAGTTTTTGAAATGTGAAATTATTGACTCTTCTGATATCCCTTCCTTTAAAAAGAATTTGATCCATTAGTTTCACAGCGACATAATCATCAAGCTACACATCCCCTCCCTAAAGTTCAAATTTGTCCTATTTAAGCTAAGTGGAAAGAGTCGATTTATCATCAAACCACCGAAACCCTAGAAATTCTTTGAAACCATTTTGCGATCGTTTCAATGAATACTAGAAAACTCCTCTATTTCGACCATAAGTCGTTCATATGTGGAATGGACCGTTATTCCTCTTGCGTAAACTTGCGCAGTAAAAGAATTCAATTTTTCCCGGAAATGCCCCATGAATCCACTTTTATTTACGTCAAGCTCCTTCAATCTTAATAATACACCTAAAACGGTATACTTTTAATTTTAAATATCTGTTTTTAAAGAAATCATATTATTAAAATAATGTTTATTATTAAAAATTACAATCCTATAATTTTTACTAAATACTTATATTTTATTGTTTCTTCTTGAAAAATCTTTAAAATTTATTTTTCTTCTCCGAATTCGGTGATATCATTGGAATTTTGTCCTGTCTTTTTTTCACAAAGTTTTTCCCAAAGCTTAATCCAAAGCCATAAAATTGATGTATAGATATCTAAACAATGTTTCTTATTCCGAAGAAGTTTTGTTCCTGCTGAAAGAAATTATTGCTCTTTTGGGTGTTGTGTACAAAGAAAATAAAATGTTTCTGTGCTGAAGCAAATGACGATATTTTCCTGCAGCTTGTTTTCTAAAAGAATATTATCACAGTAATGCACCACTTTTTAGTTATGTGTAAACACAATTGTTTATTTACTTAATTATTTATTAAGATATTCCTTATAAGGAATTTATTTTCAATTTCTCTTATTTTCCCCCAAATGATATATTATGAGATAGAAAAGAATACAGAAACATTTACACTATTTACTCGTTTCATCAAAAACAATTCTTTAATGTAATTAATTCAGTAAATCACATATTCGTTAACTACCCCTAAGTATGACAAAAATGAATTTTCTTAATCATTATTGTAACGCCCGACCGACCCGGGCGTCCTCTTGTGCCACCACTAAATTCAAATATTAAATACTACGACACAAATAATTACAAAACCACCAAAACAACTTTCACAATTTATTAGTACATATTTACTATGACACCAATAACTACGCTCTTTAGGTTAAGCTGCCTAACTCCTTAATTCAACCCACCAATAGTAATCTAACAGCCTCTTACCAATAGTCCTGCCTCGACTGCAACTCAGATTCCGGAACCGCTGTTGGAAACACTAGATCAATCTTTCTACGACAATCACTACTCGAACCTTCCACAATAGACTTTAATTCCTGACACTTCGGCTTCACCTCATCTCATCTCATCTACAGTATTTCTCAGATCCTCTTTCGGCTACTCTTTCAGATCTCCTTTCAGATACTCTACTCCTTCCGACGGAGTTTATATAATTCCTAACACTTCACTTCATTCCTAACTGCTTTACATACTACTTTATGCATCACGTTTCATTTTTGGTTGGGCAAAGATTGTTTAGCGAAAGCAATCAATCTCAATTGAAAGTCCCCAATGCTAGTGAAGAGAAACCGCGAATAGCCCAATGTCACAATTATATGATAGAGAAGCTCACAAGTTGCAATGAGTTACATATTTTAAATAGATAATGCTAAAACAATTTCAGATGTCTACTTTTCTTTAATAATTCTTATTAAATCAATTAAATTACTTGTATCTGACAAGCACAACTAATTTTTTGTTAAGCTGATGGGGTGCATGTACCAATTCTTTCTCAGCAACAATAATAATGTAGAAAATTAGCTATTAATAATCTTTTTTTTTAATATTATACACACAAAAACTCATCCACCCATATATAGATATTTACAAAAAGTTTCGTATTGTAGTATTAGATATCTTGTAACAAACATAATGTTTATGAAAAATCCATCCATTACATAAAACATATATTTTGACTCGATATTCCAAACATCATTTTGACAGCATATAATTTTTACAGCACCATTTAAAATCTATATAAAATCGCAATTTAGTTCTTTATTTTTGTTTAAATTATAAGGTTTTCTCCATTGTATCTTATTACTGAAATTGGTTATATTTCGACATAAAATGTGATCTCTAACTCTTCTGTAACAAATCTCCATACATTTATATACTTGTGTGTATTTTTTTCAAATACTATAAGTGAGTGATCAGCAAAGGAATATATTACTTACAATTAAATAAAATAAACTTAATTTATCATTCGTTTATTACTGTTAAATATAATCATTTAATAAAAATCAGATGTGATATCGATTTGTCTTAAGTATTTTTGATTAGTTGTTTATAACTTTCCTTTATATGCAAAAATGGCAAATATTTTACCTTTACTTGACAAAACTAATCTTTCAATGCTATATATTATGTATAATCCTTCAACAAAGAGATTAAAGTTGGTGATAGAACTTCAATTATGATCTAGAATTCAAATTTCAGAAAGAATTATTATCTAATAAATGAGTTTAGGAGGTGAGCAATAAAGTGAAATAAAAAAAAACTCTACTAGCTCTGTTATCACTAAAAAAACCCTATTTATTTGCTTATAATACTTTGGCTTCTCAGATACTTACAGTTTTCTACATTGCAAATTCTAACAAAGAAAGTTGTTTCGTTTCTTAATGGAGTGATAAATATTTACTTTAATAGATTACTACGTATTGCATGTTACTCAAAACCTTTTTAGAAAGGTTACTAAACAATTTTTTTAAAATTAAAAGTAATAAATGAAATATATTAATCATACTGAACTGGTAATTATTTCATACAATAAAATATGAATTTCATATGTACCAAGTATGTCTTACAATATATCAAAATAAGTTTCTTTTAAGACCTGCAATAATTACAAAGATAGTACAAAATGAATAAAAATGTGGACATAAGGCCGGGAAAAGAACTTACAGTCGTTTGTCGTACAGTCACATTTTTTTCTGAGAAGTCCATGACGACTGTTACATTTCAAAACAAAGTAATCACCATATATTTTCAATAAAATGAGATCGTCTTCGATTTCTTTGGAGTAGAATCACTTGAAGAACCCTATTGTTTTTGTTTGGTTACCGGTGTATAAAGATAAGGCCTCATACAGGGTGATACCTCAATGAAAAATGATGACAATAATTCTTTACGACTATAATCAAATTTTCCTGGGGCCGCTAATGGCTGTCAAATAAAAACTAACCTTTAAATTTGTATTGCATTTGTTCTGTTTCCGTTTTTCAGATGGCAGCACACAATGGTAACAACGACTTCTCTTTGCAACATAATCTGTCGCCAAACGTACGTTCATTTTAAAGTACTTTCGTATTAACAAAACAATTATAATGTTCCTAATATATATATTAAGTGAGGCAGAGAATATCTTATTGATTTATTATGAAACGTTTAACATGTATACACATTTGTGAGCAATTGTAAGGAAGCAACTTGTATTTTAGCAGTACTAAAATACTAATTTAGGGAAATTTATGCAACCCATCTATTAATTTTCTGAAAATTCAATTTTTTTCAAACTAAATCTTAAAATAATATTATCTTAGCTTTTATTTTATCTATATTTTAATTTACAAGAAAGTTTTAGTGGCCAAATAAGTATTGATGTTTATAATTATAGGGCACCTTTAAATGTTATATCATATCATAGCATTATCATTAATTATCATAATATATTATAGAATAATCGAATGATTCAAAAAGGTTTGAGCAAAAATTTCTAACTGCACGCAGATATTTTATTGATTAAATTAGAAAAAGAGTAATATGTTCTTTCTTGATGATGCGTGCCCCATTTCTGAATTGTTTGGTTAAATTTACCGTTAATAAAATCATTTGGTGGAAAAATGTCTGCTCACCTATTTTATTATTAGTTGTTCATCGCAATATAAAATGGCTATTCAAAAACTCTTTAAAAATAATTTTTTGTTTTCGGTTTCCTTTTTCCCCCAGGCCATATGGATGCTGAAATTATTCATTTCGAATTTTATACTGAAATTGGAATGTTAAATATTCATAAAAAACAACTTAATTATTTAAACTGCTTTCATTCTAGTAAATACACATAGTAACTTTATCCATAAAATTCTTGAATAAATCTTGACTTTTAAAACTGACATATAATACTTTGAAATCACACTCACTGTATGAGAATCCTCTACCCAAATTTTCTTCCAATATCGATTGTTGAATTTGGGGGGATCCGACAATTCCTCAAAACTAATTAGATATCCATTCTTAACTATTTACTGTCAATATTTAAGTGAACTTTAATGAAGAAGGAATGAATCCTAAAAAGAATTAGCAATTCATTATCATTGATTAACAGTATCTAACAAGATATAGATTCTCAAATAGTTTCATCATATTGTCTGAGTTTATAGAATAGTTATGATAGTTAAATTCTTATAACTTGGTGAAAATTTCAAGAAAAGGAATATATTAGTTGTCTATAAGTATTTGTATTGTGTTTCTTTGTCTCACATTTTTTGATTAAATTACCTGATTCGTAAGGTACTGATAAAAAATATTTTTTAATAACGCAAACAAAGTTAATAAAGTTACTCTTCAAAATAATATTAGTGCAATAGCAATTACAAACAAATAATAATAAATTTTGATCTTGTGTTAAGTTTATTAAAAATTCATTAATGAATTATGAGCACAAACAATATTTCCCCATTGTCGTTTTATGGAACGTAACACATAGAGACAGAACTAAATTTCCTGACAAGTGGTCTTCAGTAGTTGTAATGTAAAACTTTGAATAGCAGCATTAATTATGCTCTTGAATTCCTGTAGTGAGGGCTCAGAGGTTTTAGACCACGTTCTCGACATATTATATAAGAACAAGAAACACAGTACCCAAAAGCTATTTTGAATTTTTTTTACGAATGTGCAATAGAATTTTTCATCTTGCTCTTTAAAAAAAATAATGGGTAAAGAAACCAGGAAATTAATTTAAGAATATCATATATATATATATATATATATATATATATATATATATATATGATATTAGGATCCCAAGCTTCTATTAATTGTAATCTAATCAGAAATTCGGGACTTTCTCGTTTTTCTTGGTATAATAGCTGATTATGGCAATTAACCAATCTCTACATATTACAATCTTTATTCCGTTTTGCTTCTACTTCGTTAGCCCGCAAGATTATATTATTGCGATTTGTCTTGCTTGAATAAAGATTCTTGTGTAAAGGTCTTTAATATAAGTAACCTAAATTAAATTTGAAAAAAGGATTGAACTTCTCGGGAAAATTCATTATTAATGTAACCACTATCAAAAATGACTTTATAGTTTTAAAACGGTAAGATGAGCCACTTTTTTACTCGCACACACTCACACACATATATAAATAATAATATTTTGGCTATGTCATTATTGTTGCTGATATTCAATGAACTAAAACAGTCGTTATATCGTTATAATAAATAAATGTATGATTTTATTGAATGATTCTGGAACATTTTATGCTATTATACTTCGAAGTCTTGATGAAACAATTTGCGACAGGTTGCGTGGCTCACAAAAGAAGTGTCAGTAATGAAAATAAAGAGTTTTAAATGGCGCGGAATACTTTCATATTGGATTTTAAAAAGAAGATTTTACTGAAATAGTTATGTTAGTTAAAATATTCAAAAGCGTTTGTGAGTTTACTTTAACACTCATGATTCCAAAGTGGAAATAGATTTATTTATAGGTGAAAGTAAAGGTTTGACGTTAAAAATAATCGAATAACAAGAAAGTTGTCTAATTCAGTTCATCCTCATACACACGTGTATATATATATATATATATATATATATATATATATATATATATATAT
>BMAW01051129.1:1618854-1639465 GCA_019974015.1 Nephila pilipes | reverse complement strand
CCACACACACACACTAAAATAAAAACTTAAACAAAAAACCAAACGATATGAAAATCTTTTGCGATACGATACATAAACTTTTGTCCCCTTTTTCTGTTAGGAAAAACAATTCGGATCTTATAATTTATGAACTGGAAAAAGTTTTAACACTTAACATGCTTTTTTGTTAAATTGTATAAGTAAATTATCTTATGTACCTGCTAGAGTTGGCTGAAGGAAATGTGATAAATATTTTTAGAGGTCAACTGTTATACTATATCATTGGGAAAGTACATATTTCAGCTCCTATATTCCAAAAAGATATTTTGGAAAGAATGAAATTTAGTTATCCAAAAAACAAGGCCGAAAATTATTGTAATATCTTATAAATTTGAGTTACGTTTTCCCGAAAAGTGCCAGAGTTTATAGATCAAAGGTAAATTAATATTTTACCTATTGATATTTTTTCTTTTACCAAAAGTTTTTCATTAAAATTTACCACACATGAGTTTTTGCGAAAAGTGTTTAAAATATAAAGCGTTTGATATACATATCAGCTAATTGCTATATTTTTTAAACTTATCGGTTTCATTTCATGTTTGATTTATTTATAAAATTGAATGTATTTTCCCCCTATACAAAAGGATTTGAATTGGAATACAAATAATTTAAAGAGAATCTGAAATATATATAAACGGATGATACGGAAGCAATTATAACATCATGGTATTTTTTCTGTATGTGGTGGGGCTATTAATTAACGAGACGGACGCTGGAAAACGGAGATTTTAACATATTTACTTAATCTCACCTTCTCTGTCCCTACAACGCTCCATGCGAATTGTTTGAAAGCAGTGCTAGAAGTTTTCAGGCCGCGTGCCGTTTTCTCAGCTTCAACGGACTCAAATCTTGTTCCTTTTCATGCAGATTTCACCTTAGGAAATAAAAGTCGCATGCCTCAAGAGTCGGCCATTAAGGCGAATGATCTAATACCGGGATGCTGTACTTGGCTGGGAAGCTCTTAACAGACATTGCGAAATGACATGTCTTTCCAATTTACAATTCTAAAGTGTGGCGCAGCATGGTCAGAATTGGCTGTTGCGCCATAAACTTACAATCACATCTCGCTCAATTTTAAAATTTAATTTTCTTGTGTCCCATTTTTCAAATTCTCGTCATAATACATCAATGGAAGAGAAAAAGTGTCCTCTATTTTGTAACAGAAAAAAAAAAAAAAAATAAAGTCGACCAGAAATAACTGATACTATATAATATACACGCTGGGCAAATTTCATTGTTATGTGTTGGCAGGAATCTTGGAGTCACCAGACTAATAATAAATTACACTCGGTGAAGCCAAACATTGGAGAAAGGCCTGTTTTTCCAATGCGAAGAGCTGGTGTCAGATTGACTTTTAATCCTATCTGACTTGATGGGGGAAACGCCCCACCATAATTTATTTGCTTTTTTACGACGTATTGGCCTTTTACACCATATTTTATCTTTTGTATGTATTTTTGTGTTGGTCTAGTGTTTTTAATTATATTACTTTCTAATCGATTTTAACAAGTGTTTGGCGCAGCATAGCCTACTTTGGCTCTTGCGCCAATTAAAACCTACAGTCACTCACTCATTGTTATGTGTTGGAACAAGTTGAAGTATCGTGAATTTGAAGTGCATAGCTCCTTATAGCCATCTGTTGAAAACATGTAATTAATTAATAGAGGAATTCAGTATATATTTTGTTGAAAATAACATTTATTTTTGGAAAGGATTTTTTTTCTTTCTTCGATAGTTCTGATTTTCAAACTTTTTACATAACAGTGAATAGTACTAAAAAAAATTAAGTATTTGGCTTAAAAGTAGGAGAGATTTCAAATGAAATTGTGAAAGGGGCATTTTTGAGAAGATTAATGTTGCAGACGACATTATAATCCATGGAAAAGATGAGATAAAACTTGCAACATTTCCAGAAAGACGGGAGTATGGCTTAACAAAAAGAAATCTAAGCTCAAATGAGAAGAAATTACTTTTGTGGCTCATAAAATTTTGAGTGCTACAACTCGACCAGATCCGGTAAAAACTGAAGCAATTATTGAGATGAAAGAGCAATCAAATCTAAATAAATTACGATGATGCTTAGGAATGGGTAATGATCGAAATATATATATATATTCCAGATATGCCGATCGAATTTAACCATTAAGGTTGTAACACCCGGTTAACCCGGGCGTTATCTTGTGCCATCACTATTATCTAATATTAAACAATACGACACCAATAATTACGGAACCACCAAAACAGCTTTCAACATTTATTAATATATATCTGCTATGACATTAATAATAGTGCTCTCCAGGTTAAGTTTATTAACACTTTAATTCAACCCACCAATAATAATCTAACAGCTTCTTACCAATATTTCCTACCAACTGCAACTCTGAATCTGGAACAACTGCTGAAAACACTAGAACAATTCTCAATCCGAGTGGTTTACACTCGGACCTCAACACTAATCTATAAATCTGCCTTTCAATACTATAGCATTTAGATTCCACCTCCTCTCACTACAACGCCTCTCTGATCCTCCTTCGGATACTCTACTCCTTCAGATGGAGTTTATATACTTCTTAATTTAACCGCTTCACTTCATTCCTAACTGCTTTGCATATTACATTCTTCATCACGTTTCATTTTTGGTTGGGCAAAGGTTGTTTAGCGAAAGCAATCAATCTCAATTGAAAGTCCCCAAGGTTAGTGAAGAGAAACCGCGAATAGCCCAATGTCACAAGGTAGCTTTTGAAATAGAATGCTTTGTGGAATCGGAGTCAAAATCTAATAGAATCTTTTCATAATTTGAAGAAATTGAGACTAATGCTCCTACATAAAATAATTGATACCACTAAAAATGTACGAAATGAATGTAATCATGTTTTTGAATTCGTGGCCGGCGGTTTTCGTTCAATCGCGGTTTCGAGCCTTGGCCGCTAAGACACGCCGTGTAACCAGGGCTGATGCACATGAAATCTGTCGGACCCAAAGTCCTCCTGTTGGTGTGGTGTGGAAGTTAGGAGAGGGAGGGGTACAAGCTCAGGTGTCTTCCTCGTCGCTTGACCGAGGTTCAAAATTGCGGGGTCCGTCACCAATAGTCCTTGTGTTGCTTCCAGTGCGACGTTAATAAAAAAACTTAACTAAATGGACTTCTATATAAAGGGGCCTGAGCGCAAGAGACCATTTAAGGCTCTAAATATTTTGTAAAGTAAAAAAAAAATTACGAACACCAACATATATTTTAATGCATGTTAATTTAATGCGTGACTTTGTTTTTCCTAATACATTAATTACTTCAGAAAAATTTAAAAAAATGTTGCTATTTTTTTTTTCAAGTGCATTTAAGCGTTCTTCACACATGCTTAGCTAAAAAGTTCAGTTTAGATGGGATACTTGGGAGTTCCCCGAATCGAATAACAAAACTAACTATTCGCATCATAAAGAATCAGTTTGAGAAAAAGTAGATTGTCGAAATTTATAGATCTACTATAATAAAGTGTACGATGGAATGAACTTTACGTCACACAGATAGCGATCGGAATATTGTCAAGTTTTCATGTGCAAGAGTACATTATTTAAGTTCTTGATCATATTGGGACCACGATGCATAGCATACCCTAGATGACCTGCTCTGGCTGTAGTCACGAGTGAAAGAATAGTTCCCATAAAATTGTGACTATAATATGCATTTTTTTTTTAAATATTTTGGTCCATAAATTGAGGGTGCGTTTTATACTCGTATTAAAATTAAAAAAAAAAAAAAAGGTTTTAAACAGCGAACGTGCGGCAGATATTCTATATCATCAGGTGTCATTGGATGAGGATGACGATATATACGACGGTACCAATCATTATGATTTGAACGCAACAACAATAGATTAGCTGTGTTCTAAGCAGCATAGCCAACCTTGGCTCTTGCGCCATAAAACCTCACATAGCTGTGTTCTAAGTGAAAGTGATTAAGACCGATAATTTGACAGTATTGTTTGTTTTGTGTTGTAGCTTAGGCTATAGATAATCCCCGTCAAAGACTTTTGCATTGAACTCCCATTTTTGTTCCCTACTTTCCATTCAAAGTCATAATAATAAGTTTACTACTTAAAAGCAATAAATGAGTCAAATCTGGAGTCATCGGCTTGGATTAACTAATTCATGAACACCTGACTCTGCTACGCAGGTATGACTAAGTTGAATCCTCATTGTGAGGTATTGTGACCCATGACATTGATATATATGGAAAATTAGGGCCTAGCCGCTTGACGTCCGACATCTGCGTGCACGTGGGTTAAACTGATGTTGCTCGATAAGAGCGAATAGTGTTGGGGGGGGGGCCAAAAACGGAGTTTGTCTGTTATTGGATAATCCATTCAAAAATGAAAATAAATTTAAGGGAGGGGGTGTGAAACAGCCCTACCCGAGGATTTAAAAGGGAGAAAAAGAGAAGAGAGACCTGGCGGAGAGCGAAAGCGGCGATCCCACAAGAAGTTAGAGGCTATTTCCTGCTCTTGCGATTTTATTACTAAAATAGATCTGTATTTGATATTAAGCTATTTGTGGTATTTTATCTATATGTGTTTGTGCGAATAAAAACCAAGCGAAAACGCTTAACTAGAATATCATTCATAGATTTGTAAAATAAAGAATTAGGTTAAGGTCGCCGCTAAATTCGGGAAACCTATCTCGCAATGCAGATTACCTTTATTTAAAAAAATTTCATTATTATTTTACATATAAATTAAATATTTAAAGTTGTGAAAACTTAAAAATATTGGTACTTTTCCATTTAGCAAGCGATAAAGTCGCCAATAATGATACAACTGGCCGCGGTGTCGTCCTCGTCACTGGACCGTGGTTCAAAATTACGAGGTCCGTCGCTAATAGCCCTCGTGTTGCTTCTAGTGCGACGTTAATAAAAACTAAAAAAAAAAAATTGCTATTTCATTTACTAAATCATTCTTTGGTAGGAGGCTAATTTGCTCTTCACTTAAAATTATATTTTAAAGTTGGTCCTTATTAAAAGAACATTTATCCATCCATTTGGATTGTTCAATTTCTTTAAATACTTGTCTATTATTTCACTTACACTTTAATTTCACATTTAAGTTATTCTCTGCTGATAGTAACTTTAGGTTGAATATTCTTTTTGTATTGTGTGGGATTGAATGCAAGTATATTTATTAGTAGCTGGTATACCCGTTCTGCGCGCGGGTGAATTAAAACGTTTTTATGTATTTTACTTGGTGTGTGTGTCATCAAATTTTCGATCGTTAATTTAACCAACTTCTCATCAAGCTAGAACTTTGAAACCTTGGGAATCGTTCTCACTCGCCTAACAATGCGATATTTAGACATTTGCAACAAGTTTTAATTATTATTTTCTTTAATAATGCAGTTTATCCCAACCACTTGGCGCGATTTCAAAAATTGGCACCAAACTTGGCAATTTTTTTTGTTTGGCTGAACGTTAAGTCCGTAAAACGGACCAGGGTAGCCACATTTGCCAAAATACGGTCAAATAATTCTTGTCGCCAAGGGTGGTTGGGTTAAACTGCATTCCAACCATTTAATTTTCCGGATGAATTAATTAATTTTAGTTAGTTTTAATGTATTTCACTTGGTGTGTTTGTCTGAGTGTGTATCAGTGTGTCATCAAATTTTCTATTATTAATTTAACCAACTTCCCATCACGCTAGAGCTCTGAAATTTTGGGAACCTTTCTTACTTGCTTAACAATACAATATTTAGATATTTGCGACCAGATTTGACTAATATTTGAATAATTTTCTTTAATAAACTTTGCCACTATATAAAAACGTTGGTTTTTATCTTGAATTATTTTGTTATGAAACAAGAACAAAAATAAAATTATACTAATTTTGATTGTCTATTGTGTTAATATTAAGATACTACTACTTATATTTGAATAAATGATTTTTTTTCTCTGTTTTATATAACAATGTTTAGTAAGCTTTTATTTATTCGTTAATCTCTTATTTACTATCCCCTCTTCTCTATATTTTTACATTCGGACTCCGAAATCTCTCTAGGGTTTCCCTGATTACTACTGTAAGTTTCAACTTTGTGCATTTAAAGATATTAATGATTAAGACTTCTTTGTAAGGTCGCATTTTTATTGATTTTCTCTGGTTGTTTTAAAATCCCTCCCCTCACAACTTTTGAAAACCTACAAATACATAATACACAAAAAAACTCACTCAATGTACAAATAATTATTTTACGTAATGTGAAAAATGCATAACATGTACTCCATGGAATGTACTGTAACCTGAAATTACATAACGTAAATTTTTTTTATTTATTTAATATTTTTTAATTGTAGTGGTCGTAAGCATGTATAGTCTTAAGTCGAGGAAAAAGGTATAAAAAGAAAAAGTTTAATGTCGCTATAAACAATTGACTTAAGCTATTTTGAGTCCCTTTAAAATGGTAGAACTGGTTCCACTCTACACCATATGAAAACTTTGGTGTCAGTTGGATTTAACCTGAAAACTTCCCGTATATAACAAGGAATCATGTCTCTATTCTTTGATCTTTTATGAGTTTCGTCAACACATAAAAGATTAAGAAAGAACAGTGTAGTAGCAAAACTTATTTTAGATTCATTTTTAACTAGCCGATGCAAAACTGTTCTGTTCTCTTAATGAAAAATTAACTAAGCGTTGCAAAAATGTTTGACAATAATCTTACTTGTTAATGAATTTCACACAAATTTGAGGGGCCAAGGTAACCTAGTGGTCAAGGTCGTGGACTCGCGACCGGCGGTTTTCGTTCAGTCGCGGGTTCGATCCTTGACCGCCAAAGACCCGCCGTGTAGCCGGGGCTGATGCACGTTAAATATGTCAGGGCCCAAAGTCCTCCCATTGGCGTGGTGTGGATGTTAGGAGAGGGGGGTGCTAGCTCAGGTATCGTCCTCGTCACTTGACCGTGGTTCAAAATTGCGAGGTCCGTCGCCAATAGCCCTCGTGTTGCTTCTAGTGCGACGTTAATAAAAACTAAAACTCACACAAATTTGAAATTAATGGTTATTTGATTTGTAATCTACATTAAACGTAATAGGCCACATTTACGTGAAGAATTACCCTAAACAAAAATTTTGTTTGCTTTTGGAATGCGTTATAAACGCTCCACGCGCGGATCCATTTTTTTTTTTTTTTTTTAAACTTCTAGCGAAAATATCAAAGTTTAAGACAGATGTGTATGTATTCTCAAAATATTTGTAAATTTTTTCTGTTAGATTGGATACAAGGCCTACCTTTACAATTCTAATAAAAAAGAACTCTTTAATTTAATGTTTTTTTCCCTCTCTTGGTGTTCTTATATAACATCAAAGTAAATCCGCATTTGATTCACGTTACGTCAACTTCTAATTAATTTACATCTTTATATAATCGCGACATTTATACAAATATTTTCCCCATGGAACATTCAAAATACTTAGAATATTTATGACTTTAACTTAGAATATTTATCATAAATTTCAATCAATTTCAGAACAAGTAGTATTATTATAATCGATAATATCTCGAAGGAATAATCGATATTTTTTCCTTGTAATGTATCCATCTTTATTTGTTTAAAACCGATTATCGAGGAAAAGAAAGATAAAATTGGATAGAAAATAGTCAGAAGCTCGTTTCTTAAGAACTAATCTAGATTCATTCTAGAGGAATGATTTATCAACTCAAAAAAAAAACAAAAAAAAAAGCGCTATTTCAAAATTTGGCAACAAAACTTCCTCTATATTCCTGGACATTGAAAATGGAACACAAAGAAGAACAAGGTCTATCAAGGCTCTCATTTATCATCGAAGTAACATGAAATAAGAAGATTTAAATTATTGCTTTATTCGACTAAAGTTTGCAAATAAATTAGTATTTTATGAAGCTGCCACTTTATGCTATTATCACTATTCATAAAGAGATAGATATCCTTTGTTTTTAAACTGTCAAAGAAAGTCATCGAATGTCTCAACTTTTCATAGAGATAACTTATAAATAGACGCCAGTAAATAAATTTTCAGTATTAAAAAATTTAAAAGTATTTATTTTGTTGTTTTATTTCGAAGTTGTTTCTCGTGTCCAAGCATAAGACCGAGCTATCTATCATACTGTACATTTATAGTTTTCACAAATTTAATCTGATTTTCTTGAGTTAATATAATTTATTTTAAGATTAAATGCCAAATAAACATGGATAATAAACAAAATAAACACAGTTAAATCTAACAAACTTTTTAAACAAAATCTACGCCCCCACCCTCTTCCTGTCAATTTTTCTGAATCCACTACTGGTAATGTGTACAGCGGAAAGATAGGTTGGTTTTATTAACGTCGTACTAGAAGAAACTTGAGGGCTATTGGCGACGAACCTCGTAATTTTGAACCTCGGTCAAGAGACACCTGAACTAGTATACCCGTCTCCTAACATCCACACCACGCCTACGGGAGGACTTTGGGCCTCGACAGATTTAACGTGCATCAGCTCCGGTTACACGGCAATCAAGGGTCGAATCTACGGCTCGACGAAAACTGAAGGCCGCGAGTCCACGACCACTAAACTACCACGGCTCATTTCAGGAAAGATGTTTTGAATGTATTAATTGAGAGCATGTTTGTCCATGTCAGTTTCATGAAGTGATAGCCTTGAGGTCATGGGAAGCATTGTTTTCATCGAGGCGTGGGTTCGCGCTCTGATGCCACTTAACTCCTGCCATGTAGTAGGGCTGATTCATGTTAAATTGTATCGAGGTTACTAGTGTCCCCGTAGCATGATAACGAAATTTGGAAACGGCAGTACCTTCTCAAGTGTCGTCCTTGTCATTTGACCGAGGTTCAAAATTTGAAGACTGTCACTAATAGACTTTGTGTTGTTTCTTAGTGCGATGCAAATAAACAATCATTCAATCAAATTAATATAATTATTTCAAAAAATATCACAAAATATGTACCTTGTAAAAGTTGAAGCATATTACATTTTCCAAACTGCTTGAAATTTTAGCAAACATTTCTTCTCTTTCTTAAATTTGACTGAAGCGTCACATGTAATTGTCCAATGTGACACAGTTTGACAACCACAACTTATGCTGGGAATAGTAATTCTCTTAGAGAGTTAGAAAATATTGTATCCCAGATTGAAATCTAAGCCACTCCAATTCCATGTTCAAATATTTTGTCAAAATCCGGAAATTCTGTTTCTTCCACTTCTCGATCATTTTCTCATTCTCCTTTTCATTTTTATTAAGGTGACCATTTTTTTTTAGAATGAAAAGGAAGACGAAAAAATTTAAGAAAAAAGTACAGCGTAGTTAAATGAAACATTTTATTAATTAAAATAAAAATAAACTAACTATTCTTTACATCCCTTTTAATTATTTAATTAAATAAGTATTTTTACATTGAATGAATATTTTTTGTCAATATATCCTTTTCTAACCACATATTTGAAATTTCCCAACAAGAAATACCCTTCATATTGAATTTTACGGTAAGTGCTGCAGCTAGAATATCAACATTCAATCTTCATTTTTCACGTGTCCAAAAATCATTATCAACTGAAAAAACTCTTTCAACTGCTGCATTAGTTCCAGGGCGGCACAGCGTATATTCAACAAGAATAACTAAATTTTCATATAGAATGTGTTTATTTTTGAAATGGTTAAATATTTCCACCCATCTTTTATCAATTTCAGCATGTTGATTTTCCCTTTGTTCAAATTTATCGGAATTAACTATACATTTCGTCTGTTAACGCTTGCATGTGCTATCACCGCGCCACCTGTAAATAAGGAGTTGGTAACTGTTGATTCTAACCCACAATTGAGAGAAGAGCGGGAAGCGCTCATCGTGTATAACTGCGAAGTGTAAAACGAGCTATCTGTGAAGGCACCACGTGCAGGTGTCTTGTGAATTATTAAAGAGATATTTTTAATACAGTCCACTGAGTAAGTGTATTATTGTACAAATAACCTATGGATCTATTGTGTAGTGAAAGATTCATGTGGTCCGAATCGCCGGAGAGCAAGTACCGGTAGGAAACAAAAGTTTATGAATGTTAGATTGTGTATCGTGAATAGAAGTGAGTGATATTCTTCAGTTTGTGATACGGATTAAGTGTGATATTCTGATATTCTTCTATGGATTAAAGGGCCACATCAGTGCAGAAGTGACCGCACTAAAGCAAAACATCGATCCTGTTTTTGAGGTGAGAGAAATTTCTCTATTGTGTTTTCTTTTCTGAAATTTAAGAAAAAACCATGTCTATAATTAGAAAATTAAAAAAAGACGAGTTAACCCTCTTTGCTGATGAATTAGGCTTGATAATTCCTGATGGAGCAAAAGTTGTTGACTTAAGAAATATTATTGAAAATTGTGATTTGTATATTAATGACATTGAATTCGTTCAAAATATCGTTGATTGTGTTATTGAGGAAAAGAAATCAATTAAGGAAAGAGAAATAATGAAATTAGAATCAGAGAAAATTAAACTGGCTCAGTTAGAAAAGGAATTACAATTAGAAAACCTTAAAAAAGAAACTCGTCGAGATAAGTTAACTGATATAGATAACTTAAACAGAAACACTGAAAATCTAATTAAAAGTGTAAAAACTTTAACGATTTCTGTGCCTACTCGAGTAGAATCTTATAATCTTTTCTTCCAATCAATGGAAAAAGCATTTAAAACAAAAAAATTGTCGGAAGAATTAAAAGCGGAAACACTATTAGGAGAAAAGGTACCAAATTTAATGGTTCATATGAACGAGGAGGATAGCAATAATTATGAAAAACTTAAATCTGCAATATTAAAAGAATACCAACCCACCTCACAAGAGAGTTTAAATAAATTTCGCAATGCGCAAAAATTACCCAATGAAAATTTTGTACAGTTCGTGTCGAGGTTATCTGCTAATTTTGAATATTATTGTCAATTGCGAAAAGTAAGCGATTTTAAATCGCTATGTGAATTGATTGTTTTGGATAAAATATTTAGCGACCTTTGTGACGGGTCTATCCGCGACCTTGTCACTAGCAGTCCTCTAGGGGAATTTTCAGTCCTTAGAAATTATTTTTATTAGAATGCTTCCTCTGAAGATGAGAACGTGATCATGCTAAGACTGATATATATATATATTGTATAAGCTTTCAGAGAGAAAGAGAGAGGATGGATTTGTTCTGTAGCTGAGCTTCTGTTAATAAATTAAATTGTTTTAGAGATGTCGACCCTTCCTTCCCATCCGTACGACCCTTTATTATTACAATGGCACCCTGTTTACCCAAGCCCCGAGATAGGAGTCGGCTCTAGTTTTAGAGTATTGCCCGAAATTTTTTTTTCCGGAAAGGAAACGTATTGGAATTTTTATATAGTACTGATAATCGGGTTTGTTATTTTGAAATTCTCTCAAATTTAGCTTGTGCTTACTTAAAGGGTCATCTTATTGGAAGAGCAAAGACTGGTTTGAGGTAATAGGTTCTTCATACGTGACTGGAACGACAACAGACTTTGCACAATTAAAACAGGCATTAACAAACAGTTTTCCGGTGATCAGAAATAGGTCGAAATTAGAGGCTGAGTTTTACTCGTCGCACCAAGTTAGAAGTCAGATTTTGTTTATAAATTATTGAAGATACAGAAAATCCTTAATTTTGAAATGACGGGAAAAAAACTGTTGAATCACATCATTATGAGATTATCCCCACAGGTAATGGATTATGTAGAAGTTCGAAACCCCACAACAAAGGCCCAACTAGTACAATTAGTAGAAAAGTATGAGGAACGACATGGGTATGAGGAAAACCAGGGTTCGAGCAATAATGGCGGAAGAAAGGAATGAGATTAGAGTTGAAGGTCCCCTAACAGTCGTTTCGAAGGAAACTGGCGGTATAGAAGGGTTGATTATAGGCAGAATGACGAGTGGTTAACTAATGTGGATTCGAATAATGTTAGATATCGCGGAAGTGCAGGAAATCAGGGGTTCGAGAACAGAATTCGGAATGATCGAAGTGATCATTGATTCGATTGTCGCAGGGGTAGCAATGATTTTACAGATAGAGGATCGAGTAATGATCGGACCGGAGGGGATTATAGAAATAGACATCGCCCTAAGCGAGATATGGCTCTTGATCCACATAACGTAAGGCAAACTAGTGATATGCAATGTCAGAATATCGCCAACCGTGGTGTTAATCGTAACCAAAGTTTTGATCGCCCACGAACAACTTTGAATTCATTATATGTAGGATCAGCAGAGACTTGCAAACAACTTGAGAAAGAATTTGAAAATGTTGTTAAAACTTTTCAGAGTCGGCTACAAACTATGATAAGGAGATTACAGAAGTGGTTCCGATGATTGTTAAATAATCAAAATATTAATCACATTTTTTTCTTTTGCCTCTAGTAGTAATTCTGGGCAATTCGATCACTCTGTTAGAAGGGATGCGAGCACCAGTTTTTATGAAAAGCCGTCTAATCAATATGGTCGCGGGATCCGAGTGAAGCTAGGAGAAGACTTAGTGTGTGGTAATATTGAGAAATGGTTTGAAGAGACTAGGCGAAATATTAAGATTCAATAGGATAGATGGGCAAAATATTATAATAAGAGAACACGGGAAGTTGATGTTAAGGTAAAGGAATTTAGTGTTGGTGCAAACACATCCTATGAGATAGGCGAGCAAGAGGATTGCGAGTAAGTTTCAGCCCTTAGAAATTATTTTTATTAGAATGCTTCCTCCGAAGAAGAGAACGTGACCATGCTAATTAAGACTGATATATATATATATTATATAAGCTTTCAGAGAGAGAGAAGAGAGAGGATAGATTTATTCTGTAGCTGAGCTTTCTGTTAATAAATTAAATTGCTTTAGAGATGTCGACCTTTCCTTCCCATCCATCCGACCCTTCATTATTACACCTTGATAAAGAATCGAAAAAGCACATAGCAATAAAAAAGGGTGAAGGGTATCTTAAACCGCAACCATTTGCGAGAGAAATTGATATTTATCTTTCTTTGAGAGAGAAATCTAAATATGAGTCATCAATGAATGGAAGTAAAAGATATCCAATAATAAATAAATAAATAAATCCTTATAATTCTTATAGTTCATAACCTTATATTCATCCTTATAATAAAATAAAAAAAAATCCTTATAATAATCCTTATAATATTATATCAGAAAGGGATTTCAAAAGTGTTTATTTCAGAAATAAAAAGCTATAAATGTGTTATGTGTAAAAATGAGAAGCAAACTTTATATTTGTGTCTGCGATTTAGGATGCTGTCAGTTCAAGATCGCATTGAAATACTTAAAATAAATAATCTGTGCTTTAAATGTTTTGCTTCAGAATGTTGTGTTAAAAGATGTTCGAGTAGAAATTGCTTTTGCGGAAAACCACATCATAAAATGATTCATTTTTCGAGAAACATTGACAAACCTAAGATAGAAATAAGCAATTCTGAAAAAACGTCTGCCCGTGAAGGTCAAAATGAAGAATTTATGAATGTTTCCAACCCTTCCTGCGAACTCAATGAAAATATTGTAGTTAGCAGTTTCGCAAAGAGCAAAACAAAAAATGCTTTATTGAGTACTGTTAGAGTTTTGATTAAAATAAAAATGATGACTGGGAAGAAGCCAGGTGTCTGTTAGATGTTGGAAGTCAAACATGTTTAATAAGTTCAGAGTGCGCTGATCGTTTGTTACTTAAAAAAGAAAAATATATACTTTGATCTCGTGTTTAAATGATTCATCACTGACAGTGAGTGGATGTGTTAGAACTACTATAGCGAATAAAAACAAAAGTTTTCACAAAGAATTAAAAATGTTAATAATTCGGTAAATTACTGATTTAATTCCCCAAACAATACTTGATGTTAATGTTGAAATTTCAGATTCAATTCCGTTAGCTGATTATAATTAATTTTAATGTCCCAGGAAAAATAGATATTTTATTAGGAGCAGAAATTTTTTATGAACTATTGAGGCCTGGACAAATATATACGCAAAATTCACGTTTGCTCTTACAAAATACAGTGTTTGGTTATGTGGCTAGTGGTAGTGTAGATCAAGTTAGTGGCACCAAGGTTCATTGCGGATTAATCCGAGAAGATGATTTAAATATAACGTTAAAGAAATTTCGGGAGATAGAAAGTGTCGAATCAGAAATATATAAAAGTAATGAACATGCGATTTGTGAGGAACATTTTGCTCGTACACATCGGAGAAATGAGGAAGGGAAGTATATTGTCACAATGCTCCTTAAAAAGGATCCTTTGTGCTTAGGAAATTCAAAGGACATTGCTCTCAGAAGACTCAAATCGTTTCATTCTCGTTTATCCAGAGACACTGAATATTTAACGTTATACAAAAGCTTTATAAATGAATATTTGAAACTTGGTCATATGAGATTAGTGGTGGAAGAAAGAGAACCCGATGTAGTGTACTATGCAACACATCATGGAGTGCTAAGACCCGAGAATACAAGTACAAAATTGCGTGTTGTATTAAACTGTTCTACATTGACCACTAATGGTAATTCGTTGAACTCGTTACAGTACAATGGTGAAGTCGTCCAAGATGACTTATTTTCGATAATGATAGGGTTTAGAAAGCATGTGCATGCTTTGACAGCCGACGTGAAGATGATGTATCGGATGATACTCTTAGGAACCAGTCAACACAAACTTCAAAGAATTTTGTGGAGTGATACGCCCAATGAGTCACCTAAAACTTATGAGTTAGTTACAGTTACTTATGGAACTGTGAGTGCTTCCTATCTAGAAATGAGGATTTTGAAACAATTATCCATTGATGAAGAGAATAATTTTCCCATTGCATCACCTGTGTTGCGTGACAATTTTTACATGGACGATGTACTATGTGGAACTCAAACTTTAGAGGAGGCTCAAGAGTTGCAGCAACAACTTATAGTTATTACACAAAAAGCTGGAATGAAACTTCATAAATGGTGCACAAACCATCCAGAACTATGTCGATGGAAATTATATTTTCTCAAATCCTAGTGAAACCAAAACTTTAGGAATTTCCTGGAAACCAGTGGAGGATTGTTTTTCTTTTCGAGTGAAAGTGGAGCTTGGGACTTCATACACAAAAAGGAGTGTGCTGTCAACTATTTCAAGATTATTTGATCCTTTAGGACTGCTTGGTTCAATTGTATCTAAGGCTAAAATATTCATGCAGAAACTATGGCGCTTAGAAATTGATTGGACTGACACACTTCCAACTGCAGAGTATCAAGAATGGCCTAACTTTTTGGTTATGTTAGAAAACATCAATAACACTGATATTGAGAGACGAATTGTGATTGAAAAAGCTACCCAGATAGAAATCCATGGTTTCTCTGATGCTTCAGAACGTTGCTTTGGAGCTGTGATTTATTGTAAGTCTTTCAGCTCTACTGGTGAAACTATGGTTAGACTGGTGACTAGCAAATCCAGAGTATCGCCGGTGAAAAGCCTTACAATCCCAAGGCTGGAATTGTGTGCTGCAGTCTTACTATCAAAGTTAGTGAAAAGAGTCCTTGCTGCAATGAAACTGGAAATAACAGTATTCTTATGGAGTGATTCCATGATAGTGCTTTCATGGATCCAAAAGGATCCAATGGATCTTAAAACATTTGTGCAGAACAGAGTTGCCATCATTCAAGAGAACACATCTATAAACCAGTGGGGTCATGTGTCATCTGAACAGAACCCAGCAGATATCCTTTCACGGGGAGTGGACCCTGATAAATTGGTCAACAACAGAATGTGGTTCAATGGTCCCACATTTCTATATAACAGTGTTTATCCTAAGCAAACAATCTCTGTGTCCAAAGAATGTGAGGAATTGAAAGCAGAACTTAAAAACTGTCAGTGTGACGAGTTTAAAGAAAAATTATCTGCTTTTAATGTGACTGTTAATAATTTTATTCATAGTATACTTAATTTGAGTAATAATTATATAACTGTTCTTCGTATTTTTAGTTATGTTTTCAGGTTCATAAATAATATACAAAATCCTTTGTACAGAGTATCTGGGCCACTTGAAGTAAATGAACTGAATCATGCAGAAAGTGTTTTAATTAAAATGGTTCATAAGGAGGAATTTTCAGCTGAGATTAAGTTTCTCAAGCAACAAAAGAGTGTTCTTCCAAAAAGTAAGTTAAAATCCCTAAATCCGTTCTTAGATGCTGATGGAGTCATGAGAGTTGGAGGACGCTTGGGTAACTCAGGTTATAATTTTTCTAAGAAACATCCTGCTATTATGCCTAAAAATCACAAATTGACTTTATAAATTATTGATTATATTCATGTTAAATATGTTCATGTAGGTGCTTCAGCATTACTTAGTTATGTGAGAGAAAAGTTTTGGCCTTTAAGTGGTAGATCCAGCTGTAGAAAAATTGTTCATAAATATATCATTTGTTTTAAAGCTAATCCAGTTATTTCATCTCAAATTATGGGTGACCTGCCAAGAGATCGAGTAAAACCAAATTTTCCATTTAATTGTGCATGTGTGGACTTTTGTGGTCCATTTTTCATAAAGTAAAGAAATCAACGTAAGGCTATTTTACATAAGATTTATGTTTGTATTTTTGTATGTTTGTTTCCAAAGCTGTACATTTAGAAATGGTATCAGACCTTAGTTCAGGGTTTTTATAGCCACGTTAAAGAGATTTATTGCCCGCCGCGGCAAAAGTGCTAAATTATATTCTGATAATGCCAAAAATTTTCAAGGTGCGAATAAGGAAATTATGAGACTTCATAAAATGGTTCAGGATCCAGACAAAGAGTTGGCTGCTTTTTTAGCTAGCGAAGGTATTGAATGGAAATTCATCCCACCTAGATCCCCAAATTTTGGCGGACTTTGGGAAGCCGCAGTAAAAGCCTTTAAATATCATTTTAAACGAGTTGTTAGTGGTGCTAATTTAAAGTATGAAGAATTTTTAACTGTAGTCACGCAGATTGAAGGAATTCTAAATTCGAGACCCCTCTGTCCTTTGTCTGCTAATGAAGATGATTTTGAAGTTTTAACCCCCGAGCATTTTCTGCTAGGACGAACCATTACTACTATTCCTGAACCAAAATTTTCAAATGCAAATGACAACAGACTTAAAAATTGGCAAAGGTTAACAAAATTAGTACAGTTAATCTGGAAAAAGTGGCATCGTAATTATTTAAGTCAACTTCAGCAGCGAAAAAAGTGGAGATTCGAAAAGAATAATGGTCAAATTGACGATTTAGTGTTATTAGTTGAAGATAATATGCCAGCTCATAAATGGCTACTACACATAATTATTGGTGTGTTCTTTGGAGACGATAAAAAAATTCGTGTAGTTCAAATAAAAACTCAATTTGGTGTATTTAAGAAGTCTGTCTCTAAAATTTGTGTATTACCTGTGTCTGAATAATATATGTAAACATATGTACTTTTTCTTCTTGATAATTGTAAATATTGTTAGTGATAATATTGCCGTATTCTTTAATTGTATGCTGTGTTAAACTGAGAATTTCATGTAATTTAATAGTGTTCTTTTTGCTTGTTTGCTGATAATTAATGAGTATGTATCTTCAAATTTTGAGTAATTTGTGAAATAGTGTTGTACATACAATGTTTGAATGTCAATGGGGGCCGGTATGTCAACGTTTGCATGTGCTATCACCGCGCCACCTGTAAATAAGGAGTTGGTAATTGTTGATTCTAACCGCAACTGAGAGAAGAGAGGGAAGCGCTCATCGCGTGTATACCTGCGAAGTGTAAAACGACCTGTCTGTGAAAACACCACGTGCATGTGTCTTGTGAATTATTAAAGAAATATTTTAATACAGTCCACTGAGTAAGTGTATTATTGTGCAAATAACCTATGGAACTTTAATATTGTGTAGTGAAAGATTCATCGTCTTTTAATTTTTTTAAACGAACAATTGTCATTGATTTTAATATTATGCACTTTTTTCGATAAAAACTCAACACAATTTTCAATATCTGCTGAATTTACTTGCGATGAAGTCAAGAAACGCCATTGGAAACTGTTATTTCTTGTGATATCTGTGTCAGACCATTCTTCGACATATTGGAAAGAGATGTTTGGTAAATTTTTACTCTTCTTTGGTACACTTTTCCATTAAGCTCGTATTTGATTCCTCTAAGTTTGACTATTTTCTTTTTATTATTAAAGGAATAAATTTTTCTTCAAATCGCAATTTATATTGAAGACAAAAAAGTTCAAGACTAACTTCTGTAGCAGAAATATATTCACCTTCCATCTTTTGAATCATTTTGTGGAAAATAGATCCCTGATTAAGTACAAAATTCATTAATATTTCCGATTATTCACAATTGAAAAAGTTTCCAGAATTTTTGGACGATTTCCAAACTTAAGAAATATGAACGGAGAGTCTCAAATAATAGTAAAACACGCTCTACAAGCAGGTGTTAGAACGAGTCTTCTAACTTTTGAATATCCTACAAGTTTTTTGTATTCAACGTTTGCATAACAGTTTGGTAACGCATATATGAAAAGAGATGTTAACATATCAGTTTTAAAATATCGAAAAGGAGGACACTTTTCGAGGAAGTATAGAACCTACAAAAGGAGGACGATTGGTCACCATATTTGTATTTAATATAGAGCAATCATGGAGGTAAAAGCCTCTTTCAAACGTTCAATACAATTAATTAATTTTAAAAATCTACACATACAAAGAAAATCAAAATAGTTAATCAAATGCTTGAAGTTTCAAATTTTAAACTATAATGTTCTTCGAAAATAATACAATTTGATGCTCAGAATATTAAATGTCATAATATATTGATGAATAATTTAAATAATATATTGATGTATCACAAGTTAATATTAAAGCAGTAAAAAGTTGATCGAGGAAAAGGAAACGTAATTGCTTTATCAAAATAAACAAGGAAAATAAATATATTTAGCAAGGAAAGATTAACAAAATTTAATTTTACTGCTACATTTTTGAAGTAAGGAAGACTACAAGGTCTCCTTCAATGCTTCAGAATATGGAGCCATATATACACTGCTGGCCCTTAAAATTTCAACACTGGGAAGGAATAATATGACGAACGTCAAAATCTCATGAAAGTAAAAAGAGATTAGAATATGCAAATGATTAGTATTTCAGCGCATTTAGTCGACGCAGGAGGAAGAAACGACTCTTGAAGTACTGCATAAAAGAAAGTTGTGTTTGGATTATTCATTTGGAAAGCACTTTGTAAGATCGGCGTTCTCTCAGAATATCGTGTTATGCCTCGAATAAGAAGAAAAAATTCTTTCCAGTAAGTGTCGGAATTACTGGTCGAATTCCATCCACTGTCATGTGATTATAGAATCATTGAGTTCTGCTGAGGGTCATACTGAGCGCAATATATGATTTCCCCACCCTCCCATAACTAACGCCCGAGAGGACATACATATTGTGAGCTAGGCTCTGCAAAACCGTACAACCACATCACGGACCATTAGTCAGGAAATAGCCATGTTTACAGAATGCCCAGCATTCGCTCGTACGGTGCCACGATGTTTCCAGTAGCGTAGACAGTCAGCACGACAACCATCACTTCGCCTTCCCTTGACTTGTAGCATAAAGAGAGCCAGAAATTCTAGTTACCGAACAACAAAGCTGGATACAGGAGTGGCACAATGTCGTCTTTTCATACGAGACCAGTTTCTGCGTGTAGTACTCTGATGGCCGTATACATGTTAGGAGGTTCCGAGGAGACCGCTCATCGCCTGCTTACATTCAATTTGGCATAGGGGCCCTGCACCTAGTGTGATGGTTTTGGCAGCCTTTGGGTACACGACACGCACATCTCTAGTTCAGATCGACGGTAATTTGAAGGCAAATTGGTACATTTCTGACATCTTACGTCCATTGTTTATGCCCTATCTTCGAGGTCTGACAAATGCCCTTTTCCAACATGATAATGCAAGACCACATGTTTCACGTCGTGTTCTTACCTTTCTCGATACATCAGGTATTCGACAGCTGCTTTGGTCTGCATGGTCTCTAGATCTGTAACCCATTGAAAACATCTAGTCATGGATTTCTGAGATAATGGCGACCATCCCTCTCCAGCTAATACGGTTGATGAAGTGTGGCATAGACTTGAAGCAGCATGGAATGAGTTGCCGTGTCTGTCATACAAGTCCAGTTTTATTCCATGTCTAACCGGGTAAGAGCCGTTTTAGCAGCTAGGTTTGGAGGTTTTTCTATTAATTTCGCACATCTGTAACCCCCCGAAGAAAAAAAATAAAATAAAAAAAAAAAACTGCTTGAGTAAATTTAATCATTTTGTCGTCATGCCATACTGTCTATGTACAATAAATATCTTTTTTGTATTTATTTTTCTTCATGGTGTTTCTATATTAATAGCCAGCAGTGTATTTGTATTATTCGATATTTCATGTTCGGGAGGCTCTCAATTGATTTCCTGGCAACCTGCTACTTATCTTTAATTTTAGCAATTGTTATATATCGATAAAAGGTATTCTAAATCTTTGTTAGATATTCATTGCAATGAATGGAGCTCTTTGGGTTAATATATATATA
>BMAW01051129.1:1586740-1600789 GCA_019974015.1 Nephila pilipes | reverse complement strand
CTCTGGGGACATTACATACACCGCAACTGCTGCATTTCTAATCATTTATATATTTGTCTTCGACAAGTATCTACATACCAAGTTTCAGAGCAATCCCACTAACACTTCTTTATACGCAATTTCTGGTGACAAATGACTGTTACACACACACACACACACACACACACACACACACACACACACACACACACACAATAGCGCCACATATATATGTAGGATTTTCAGCCACTATTAAGCAATTAATTTATCTAATTTACTGTAAAAACCAGTTCTCCGATACTCAATAGATGGCACCACGAATCTGAGTCATGTGATAAATATCTTCATCTCTCCAAATATTAAACGAAGTAAAACAAGTTGAGTCTCATCATTGAATTCCTAAGAAATCATAATAGAGTCCGGTAATGGAATTACTCCCCTAGACAACCAGCCCTTTGCGTAAGAGAAAAACCATCGTAGATTCGGGATGAACAATCTCATCACCCCACTTTCTACACACACACATATATATATATATATTATAAAGTTTATTACTATGAAATAATCGAAGTACCTGGGTAAAATTTATTCTGCGCATCAATTGATTCTCATGCCCATTATGTTGCAAATTATAGCCATTACTGATGATTTGTTTGGTTAGAAGTTGTAGATTGAAATATTTCGCAGGATAGAGGAATAGAAGTCAATTTGATGGGTTCCATATTGGTGACCTTTGAAAAGTCAAGAAAAGCTAGTAGAAATGTATAACACTAAATGGTGACTGTGCAGAGAGTCTTAAGAATAATAAATAAAAAATTCAGTTTCTATCTCAGTTAATTTTGGTAATTATTAAAATTTTACGAGATGTCCTGGGAAAATTGTAAATACTTCGAGCTACTTTAGACTATAATTTACAACATTGTGTACATAAGGATCAGTTAATATGCAGAACATATATATATATATATATATATATATATATATATATATATATATATATAATATACATATACATATACATAATAATACATACACACATGCGTACATATACACACACATATATATACACATACATAATAATACATACACACATGCGTACATATATACACAACATTAAATAAAAACTGCAAAACATTTGGATTTAAAAGCTAATCCATAAAACGTGGTAATTGCGGAGATCTTAAGCACATAATTAATGGAAAGAAAGGACAGAATAATAATAAAAACCTGATGTAATGTAAGAGAGAATTTTGTTACGTTACACTTTTCCTTTTTGTTGTTTATATTCTGCGGAGTAGCAACGCAGAATGTGATTATTTCGGTAAACAAAAACAGGAATCCTCAGGTCGCTGACCGAAACCAGTCTCAAAGCAATTTCCTCAGGGATTAAGTAAAGGTCAGGAACTCATATCTTCTCTGCACAAGGACAAAATTTTTCAAACACCTGGTAATTTTTCTTTTCTCGAAAGAAATTCATTAAAAGTGGTGCGTTGCGTTAACTTCATTAACAGTGGTGCGTTGCTTTGACTTCATTAACAGTGTTCCGTTTATCGTGGTTCAACGAACTAAATAAAGCAGCTTTCGTGGCCAACTGGATAAACAAAACCTTAAGATTAGCAAAATTGAGAAAATTATGTATGCTAGAATTTTTGTTAGTAATTTCTTAACCAGAGTTGGAGGACTCGTGACCTTCATTATAGATGGTGGCCTTTTTAATAAATTCCTTTTAAAGAAAATATTCTGCCCTTTTTACAATTTTTTTTCATTCCTAGTCAAATATATAATATTCGATTTCGAATTATAACTAAAATTAAAACGAATCAAGAGTATTTATTTCGAAACTGCTTATTTGTAAGATCTGTTTTGATATATTTCTAGCTAATTTAAATTTTATTCACTTGAGACTGACTTGTGATGAGTTTCAAGAACCTAGAGTAGATCTTTGATCAAAAATGAAAATTAAACAAATAAAATAAAATAAAAAGTAAAATATGGGACTCCTCAACATGGAATCGATTAAGCTTGCTATTTTTAAATTCCTAATATTAGCTCACATACACAATATATATATATATATATATATATATATTTCAAATTTTCAATCGTTAATAAAATACTTTTTATTCATCCACTCAAGTTCAAATACATTTTTTAAACTTATACTTGATGACAATTGATGTTAATACAGTTTTTTCAAATATTAACTCATTTAATTAAATTTAATTGGTGAAAATGTAGTTTAGTCCAACTACTTGACGCGATTTCAAAAATTACCGAACTTGGCGATTTTTTTTTTTTTTGTCTGATCGTTAAGTCCACGAAGCGGACCAGGGTAGCCACATTTGGCAAAATACCGCCAAATAATTCCTGTCACCAAGGGTGGTTGGCTAAACTTCATTCCAATCATTTGATTTGCCGGATGAATTAAGAAACAAGGCAATGTTTCTAATAAGTCATTTGTCTTGTAATGGCAAAGTTTGTTGAGCGTAAGCGTAGAATCTTCATGCCTTCGGATCGAATCTCGTCGAAGCAAAATTTTTTTTATTTGATTTTTAAATAATTTTAGTTTTATTGGAGAAGAAAATTTAAATTACATAAGATATAAGCAGGATATAAATTTAGGAATAAATATCGTCAGTGACGAAGCGTGTATATCGCAGGAAAAAATTTCTTTCCCCGCTTAATATTGTGATTCTGTCATATGTGTATACATATTTTTGTTAATTGTAATTATTTAATAAAAAGTTACTAAAATAAAATTTTTCTTTGTTGACTCAGTAGGAATTGACTTTAAATTATTTTTTAAAACACTTGTTTAATTTAATAACGTTAATTGTACATTCATATCAAATTGGGAAGTCTACATATATTTTTGTTAGTGAAACAAAATGGAGTTTTTCTATGAATGTTATTTTTCTTTTAAAACTCATATAATTATCTTTATTTAAAATTTTTATCTGCAGCAAAAGCTTATTAATGATGTTCTACAGTGTTTCAGTGAACCTAAAATTCAGCAGAAAATTTTGAAGAAAACTGATTTCCCTTTATGTCTTTAAGTTCTAATATTTTTCAGAGTTTACATTTCATTCATTATAATTGAATTCATAAAAGTGAGTAGAATAGAATTTGTAATTAGCAGTAGTTGAGAGAGATAAAACAAAATAGAGTCATATTTAAAAATTTTCTTCAGTTAGTATTCTTTTGAAAGAATGTATAACTTTATGAAAGAGTTACTTTCATAACTTAAGAATACTAAAAATTATATAAACAACTAATTTAATATAGTAAAATTTACATATTTTACAACTTAATCCGACGTCGAATAACATATAAATCAAATAGAATTAAAAAAAAAAAAAAAAAAAAAAAGGCATATAACTGACATAAACACAAAATTGAAATTGTTAAAAGTCTACATCGCACATTAAAATCGCACATCAGTAAACAGCGGGATTCTATTTGAAATAAAAAAAAATACCACTCCCATTCTGCGGAGCGATGTAGACTCATATGCCCCGTCATCTGACTGTGGTTCAAAATGACGAAGTATATTGAATGTGGTTACCAGATCTTTGCGTCGGATAGAAATATAACACATCAATCAATAACTCCCGAGACTAACCCAGAGATGGCGCTCGTAGTAAACTAGTAACCAGGTCTTCCTAGAGTACTAACCTTTGCTTGAAACGTGTCAAAATTTTAAGTCGATCGGACCAGAAACAGCTGAGTTATCGATGTTGGAATAAAGTCGTTTTGTAGTTTGTAGTTTGTAGGAAAAAACCGAATTTCGTGTTCTGATAAAACATTGTTTTTTAATGGGTAAAAACACCGTGCAAGCGAAACAATGGATTGAAAAATGTTACCCGGAAAGCCCGTCCATCAAAAGCAACGATTTGTCGGTGGTTTGCCGAGTTTAAACGTGGTCGTACCGACACAAATGACGTGGAACGCTCGGGTAGACCTGTGGAAGCGGTTACACCGGAAAATGTGAGTGAAGTGACAAAAATTATAATGAAAGATCGTAAAGTGAAGCTCCGTGAGATTGCTGAGATGACACAGATATCATATGGAAGTGTATTTACTGAAAAAGGTTTTTTGAAGTGAAGTGAAAAAGGTTTTTTCCAAGTGGGTGCCGCGATTGCTTTCGATGGAACAAAAACAGCAACGAGTCGATGATTCAGAAAGCTGTTTATCGCTATTTACTCGCAACAAAAAAGATTCCTTGCGGAAAAAAAAAAAAAAAAAGAATTGTGGGAAAAGCGTTGGAACGATTGTATCACCCTAAAAGGTGATTAACAAAAGGTGTTATGTTGATGAATAAAAAAAAAATTTGCAAAAAAAATGTTGTTTTCAATGTTAGACTCGGGAGTTATTGATCGATGTGTTATTGCAGGAAAACCTTCAATAAACAAACTTCTCACTAAATACTGAGAGCTTTGTTTTTGAAATTACGTTCTATTGATTTTTGTCTCACCTTGTCCATAGAAAATTTTCCAAGTTCGAACTAAGTTTGTGTGTGTGTGTGCTTTCTTCCGATTTTGAAGAAGAAATATTTCTTTTCTAAAGTTTGTTATAATCAAGAACTGTGGTAGAGATACCAAATTTCTTTATATGAGTACTTCATCTTTTTTTTTTTTTTTTGAAGAAGAAGAAGAAGGAGAAGAACTCATATCGTCGAGTTTTTCTTTGTCGTAATTCCAAAATATTCCAAACAACAGCTCCATAAATATTTAGATCCCAAACGAGTGATAATGAGCTCACTTTATCAGTTGGCTAAAGAAAAGTCTACATTTTATTAGAAAATGTTCAAAAGGCATCTTCTGTTCCAAAAGCAAATCTAAACTTCTTCATGAAGAGTTATCCCAACACGAAAATACAAAAAAAAAAAAAAAAACAAAAAACCTTGGAGATGCAAAAATTGTTGGTGATAAATCACCAAATGTAGCAACCTGCAATTTTTTTGTTAAACATGGCCAACAACATGGCAACTCTAAAATAAATATCCCCTTTTTTGGGGGAGGAGTGGAATAAGAGATGTAGTCTTAGCGCGTGCATCTGAAACTTTTGTTCAGGAATTAACTCAGATGTCTTACTTCGATGTGCATTTCTTTTCTGACATTTTTATTGTTGTTAGAAGAAAAGGAGATAATTTTCAAGAGAGAGATTTGTTTGATGTGATTGATAATAGCTCGCATCTTGGAGGACCTGGAGTATATATGGAAGTTGATGCATCTGAATTCGTAAAAATGAATTCTTAAAGCATTTATTGGATCCACATCACCAAAATAGGTTAGTAATTTATTTATTTATTTTCATATTCTTTCGTTTACCGCTGGTAATTGCTCTAATATGCTATTTTATAGCAAGCTACTTTGTTTTAAATGCTAAGTTATTATATATATATATATGTCACGATTTAACTTCAATTTATGTTAATTTCTCAAAATAATAGTTTAATTTCCTAATTTTCCCCAATTCTCTCATTCTAAAGTAAAGCATTCCTTCTTATTTTCTAATATCATTCCTTTTTAAATTAATTTATGCAATCAAGCGTTCTAAAAAATTCGCTGATAATGCAGTTCTCACTTCTTCAGACCTGTAGAGATGTTCCCTACTAGACTTTTTGTCTGCACCTAAAATCCCTGGAAGAATCTCAACTCAATACACGTTATCTAGTACGAAAATCCCTACTATAAAACACCAAGCAAGAGAAAATTCTATCTCTTCTGTAATCTTCATATGTTCTTTTGCTTCGGCCTTGGTGGCCGAAGCTGGGCTGCGTTAATCAGAACGTAACGTAATACTTTCTCTCTCTCTCTGCTAGAATGAATAAATAATCTTCTTATGAAAAAATCCCTGTTCGTTTCGGCCACGCATTTGGAATATTTTATTAATGTTAGAACAAACTTATATACATATATATATATATATATATATATATATATATATATATATATATATATATATATATATATGTTATATATATATTCTAAGAGATTCTTTTTAATAAATTTCTATATGTAATTTATTTTACTTTGGTTGTGAATTTTGTTACATTTATTTTGAAAAGCTCAAAGTAGAATTTTGAATGATTTTAAATAATTATAGAATTAAAGCATCCTGCTAGTATAATTATTAAAATTCATAGTCATTCTAACAGGTATGGTTTTGATCCTTGTAGGCGACTAATTCTTAAGATATATTTTCATGCTGTTTAATCAACAGTTGGATTAATGTTTTGGGTATATGTAATTATAATAATGATAAATTTAATTTGGTTAACCAGAGAAAGTTACGTAAAAGCAATAACAGGTCTTATATATATATATATTTTATTCTTTCTAGAAGTGAAGGAATCTAAATTCGAGAAAATGATTAGAAAGATTTTAAAACATGTATCAGATCCACTGGCAAAATAGGTTCATAGAATTTTTTTCGTTATTTTTACTTTCCATTTTGAGGAGTTTGCGCGATTGTTACGGATCACCAAATTTGGGGTTTTTATGAAGGCTAAGCAGCATTTAACTTTTATTATATGAAATTACATATCTCTGTTTCCATGATAGAACTGCAGGAATCCAATGACTTCTAAATTTTGGAAAGCAGACCTTTTATAAAGGTTGGAGCTCAGCAAGTGCAGAAAACTTTTATCTTTTGACTTTATACTCTTAAAACTTATATTTATCATTTTTTCACTAAACCACTTTTTCCTTCACTTTCACTTATAATTTAGTGTTTCACTTATCTTTCTCATACTTTTACTTAATAATAAACTTTTTCCTTTAATATATAGCCTTTTCTGCCACTCCTAATTTCTTCCAAATTCTAATACCTTACTTTTCTTAATAATAACTTTTTAACTAACATTACCTTGATTCTTATTTACTTTTCTTACTTGAACTTCCTTAGCTATATTAACTTAGCTTACTTTCACACTTGACTTTAAACTTAATATGAGCTCAGATAAATTAAAAGTAATAACGATAGTTTCTTTTCTTCTTTTAAATCCTGTCGCGTCAACACACCTTCAACAGTTTCTTTTATTCCTTTAAATCCTGTCGCATTTTAAAATCTCTTCTTCACACAACATTTCCATTACTCTTTGTTAATAATAACTTAGTTAATCATCATTAGCTTATAGTTTTACCGTTGTTCTGAGACAAAAATAGATCAGGTTGTATAAACAGCAACAATAATTTATTTAAACTCCTTACTCACGAGTGTCATGTCGCTCGCTTACATTGGCTCTGCCCGGAGACTCGGTCAGGTCTGAGGGGGATTGTATGGCATCTTACATTCACCCCTTTACGGAAAAAAAAAAAAAAAAAAAAAAAAAAAAACCGCCCTCTAGAGTCGGGCTTTAAGCACGGCAAATAACATGCGTTACCTTGGTGACCTATGCAATTTGCTGTTAGCATATCTGGTCACCTCCGCGAATTTCTTAACTGAACGGTTGTCTTAAATTCTAAGACAAGACTGGTTGATCATCAACAACTATAATTTATTGAATACTGTCTTTATCATATTACTGTACGATCTCTACTCGATCACTGACACATATAGATTTTCTTTTGAATTTCATATGCTCCGCTCGGAGTCTGGTTTTGATCTGTGGGGGTTGTGTAAAAAAAATTGATATTTTACGCTAACCTCTTTACACAAACGCCTTTTGCAGGAGGGCTTTAAACACTGGAAATAACATTCGGTCATTTCGGACATTAACATATAATTGTCCCCAATTGTACAATATTACAATGAACATAATTCATTACGCTGAACAACATACTTCATATATTATAAATACTTAATATTAACTTGACCGATAACACTGTAGAATGATATAGCTAAATTTCTCGTAAGTAATCTTACTTAAAGAACTTCAAAGCATTAAAAGTTACACTTTAATACATTAATTTCACACACTGTAAGTCATGTATTAACATATTCATGTCCTTTAACTCATTAATTATTGTATACAAATAAAAACGTCAGGTATCAAAATTCACACACAAATCCTTTTATACAATTAAATATGTTACTTTAAAATGTCAAACTCATATCTTTGAAATCATTCTGATTACATACATATAAAAATAGGAAATTCATATTTTCCATCTACCAAAATACTGATTTCATACTTCAAAATGTCAAAAATTCGTTTCCACCAAAGCATTAATTTCCTCTCTGAGTATTAAAATTTCCCTCTCTCTCCCTTTTTTACGCATTCATTTATTATTAATTCTTATATGCATAGAAAATGCTAAAATCTTGTAGACTTCAAAGTCTTAAGAAACGCAAACGGATCACGCAAAAAAAATAAAGGAAATTCTTTAATAAAATACAATTATTACAACACAATTCTAAGAATCGTATTAAATCCTTAGAAAAATAACTTTGTTCTTGCCTAAACTCTGGTTATACCCCGGGGTCAAATGGGGCTTGACGCCTTCCTTATCTCCAGTGCTTAAAGCCCGCCTTTAGAAGATGTTTTCGTAAAGGGGTGAGCGTAATTTGTCATTTTTTTACACAAGCCTCTCAGATCCGAACCAAATTCCGAACGTAGCAGATCAAACTCAAAAGAGAGTCTATGTGCGTGAGCGATCGAGTAGAGGTCGTACAGTAATGCGATAAAAATAGTACTCAATAAATTATTGTTGTTGCTGATCAACCAGCCTTGTCTTATAATTTAAGACAACAGTTAAGGAATTCGCGGAGGTGACCAGATATGCTAACAGTAAATTATATAGATCACCAAGGTAACGTGACAGGATTTAAAGGAATAAAAAGTGTTTAAAGTATGTTAACGCGACAGAATTTTAAAGATTGAAAGAAACTGTTGTTATTAATCAATAAATGTATCTGATCTCATAAAAAGTTCAAAGATAAGTGAGAAAGTAAGGTAAGTTTGTTAAAGTAAGAAAAGTAAATGAGAATCAATGAATTGTTAGTCAAAACTTTCATCATTAAGAAAAGTAAAGAAAATGAGAGTTTGGAAGAAATCAGAAATGGGAGAAGAAGCTATCAATAAAGGAAAAATCTTTTGATAAAGGAAAAGTGTGAGAAAGATAAATGAAACTAAGTTATAAGTGAAGAAAAAAGTAGTTTAGTGAAAAAGTAATACATGTAAGTTTTAAAAGTATAAAGTCAAAAGACAAAAGTTTTCTATATCTCAAAAATGGGATGTAATTATTAATTCTTTTCCGTTAATTCCATATTAATTTCCTTTTCAAACTCTATTTTAAGTGAAATTCTCGAAGCTCGATGTGGTTTATGACAATTGAAGATATCAGAAATCAATTGTCCCACCTCTGAAAACATTCAACCAAAAAATAGCCCATGAATTCCATACATATCTTGAAGCCATCGATAATAGAGCCCTAGATAGAATAGAAGATTGGACTCCAAGAAAAATTATCCTTTAAATTTTTAAATTGTATTCGAATTTTTTCTTTTTGGCTTCAATTTCATAAAAAATTCCTTTGAAATCTTCCAAACTTTCCTGATTAAAAGTTATTCTAATAGGAGGAGACTTCAGGGATCAATAGAATTGCAGACTTTCGAGTAGGCACTTAAACATGGTCTCCGAAAACTTAGTCGAATCTATTTTTTCACTAGCCAATATGATGCTTTCTAATTGGATGACTATAAATAGCTCTTCTGTGACTCTATAAAAAAAAAACCTTTCAATATAAATTTTGGTTCAAGCACTTTTTCCTATGTTGTTGAACTGGCAGGATGTTATGAATAAGCACTCCCCCAACTTATTTGTTATTCAGGAAACACATCTGAATTCACCCAGAAATACTACATTTCCAATTACACCTTTTTTGAAATGATAGAATTGCTCAAGAAAGTGCTTCTGGATGAACAATGATTATCATCAAAAGTTCACTGAACACCACTCCTTACCGACTCACCACTTCAGTGGGTAGATGCAACCATCGTAATTCTCACCCCCCAAACCAAACTCAAATTTTCATAATTACCATTTACATTTACACTCTCTCCTCATCAGGCACTTTACTTTAATTGTAATAAAATTAACACTAGAGGTATTCACACGACTTCAGCGTTTTGAAATCAACTTGACCTAAAAATAGTTCCCCCACCCATTCCTACTAGATTTGGCTTTAATTCAGCCACTACAATAGACATCGCACTCATTAAAGAGTTCTATTATCCATGTTAAATCACCTCAATTCCTGAATTCAGTTCTGATCACAATCCTGTCCTTGAATTTACATACAATATCCCACATAAAATTATGAGCAAAGCTATTTCATTTGATGGACGAAATTTAAACAACATTTAAATGACTCCATTAAATTTTATATTTTTCTAAAATTAATAACAACCCCGAACTCGAGACAAAAATCTTACGGAAGAAATTTCCAACGTTTGCAAATCTTCTTCAACTCCTATTCAAGATTCAAATACAATTCATACACTCCAGCCAACATTAACAGACTCATTAAATTAAAAATTTAAGAAAGCACTTATCCACTCACTCTCGACTCTTCTATTAAAGAAGAATTCAATAGAGTACAAAATAAAATTAAAAGAGAATTTAATCATTTTAACCAAAATTCTTGGAATCAAAGATTTTCGCTTATAAATACCCTCTTTGGTACACCGCAAAATTTTTCAAAAACAAGAGGTGTAGTATTCCTTTCCTCAGTATTCAACATGGCCCAGCGCTGTTACTAATGAACAGAAAGCTGAAATTATCGCCGATAAATTAGCACAAAATTTCCAACAAAATCCTAGTCTAGATCAAAACTCTGCTGAGTTAGTAACAAGCACTGTTAATGAATTTCTCCCTTTTAATATAGACTCGAGCTAAAGTGAACCTACCGCGCCCTCAGAAATTATTAATATCATTGTTAAATTCAAAAATAAAAAAGCCTCTGAAATAGATAATGTCAGTAATTAAATGCTCAATAATTTCCCCCTCAAAATACCTTCTAACTCCCGACTATTATTAACAAAATTCTTATTTTTCAATATTTTCCTATGGCCAGGAAAATTGCTATTATTTTTCCGATTCTTGAGCAGGGTAAAACTCCACACTAACCAGACAATTACAGGCCTATCTTCTTATTTTCCACTCTCGGTAAACTGACCGAATCTATTATATAAACAAGCTTCATTGGTTGGTTTTATTAACGTCGCACGAGCAATACAAGAACTATTGGCTGAGGATCTTATAATTTTGAGCCTCAGTCAAGTGACGATAAACCAGCATGAACTTCTTCAATGAAAACTACTAAATTAACTCAAACCAATATGGCTTCAAGAAAAAACCTTTCTACTTTATAATCTTTTCTTAAACTCACTGAAGCTATCTCTTCTGGATTTCTGAATAAACTTTCTACTGGTGCCGTCTTCCTATATATATTAAAAGCTTTTAATTGTGTCTAGTTGGACGGTCTCATAAATTGATCACCTATCATTCTCCCCCTCCCCCCCTTCTTTCTCATTCATTCCTACTGCAACAACAGATTTTTTTCCGAATGAAAATCCTTGATATGTTATCAATTCCAAGACCAATTAATGCAGGTGTGATCCAAGGAAGTCTTTTAGTGCCTCATTTAAAAAAATATTCGTTTATGATATTCCAAATTACTCTTTAACTAGTTTAAATATGTACACGGATAATAATACGGTCATTATAGAGAAGTTTAGAAAATCCAAAACTTTGGACTTTCGTCCAAAATAAGCGCGTCTCTTCTTCAAAAGTAAATATATTTCTACAACAATTGGAAAATTAAAATAAACGTAGGTAAATCAGAGGCCATGCTTTTTACTAAAAAAAGGAGAATTTCCTCCCTCAATTTTTTATAATACTCAAATCCTGTGGTCTCAGTCCACAAAATACTTAAGAGTTATACTCGATAAATACCTCACTTTTGAAACACACATTTTACACACAAATGTGAAGTTTCGGAGGTTATTTCATAAAATTTATCCCCTTATTAAACGGAATTATACCACCATGATGCGTCCTATAATCTACTACGCATGTCCGGGGTAGGTTTTTTTTTTGCTAAGAACAATATTAAAATCCTAGAAAATGGTCTTCAGCAATAAGAATGATAGCTAGAACCACCCGATTTATGAGAAATAAAGAAATACTAAAAAATCTTAAATTTACAATCCTTAGAAAGCATTTTCAAAAAGTAGCTATTATATATATATATATATTCAACTTCTTTCAAAACATTGATAATATCAATATTAAATATCTTGGAAATTAGCCTATTTCTCATAATATTTGAATACCCAGACAAATCCTTTCTGACTCCAATGAGCTTCCTCGAATTGTGTATTTTCATTTAAATATTTTTCTTCAAAATTCTCATTTTTTAAAATCAGTTTTGTTGATTGAATTTTAACTTCCTTTTACAATTTCTTCTCACATACAGGACATTCTCCTCCCACCGTACTTAAACTCCTTAAATCAACTATCAACGACAGCCAATAGCAGTGCAAAGAGCCATCTCTTGACAACCAATGAAAACATTCCTTCTCATCTCTTGACTGAGCAATTCACCCAACTCTCTGCATCCATCTTCAACAGCCAATTGAAATATTCCAATCTAACAGCTTCTCCAATAATAATATTTCCTCAGAGAACTCACTCTACACCGAGCTAAGTTTCTAATTTTTCAAAGCAAATTTTCAGATTACTAGATTCGGCTGGTGCTTGTAGAATTTAATGCTAAATTTTGGTTCAGTTAGCAGCTCAATGGCACCGTGGATGTTCCGTTTCATTGTAATCCGAAGCGTCGGTGACCAGCTCGTGGCTTTATCGTAATTTGAAGTCTGCCATAGAGAATCAATAAATCTCTCATGGATTACTTCTATTTTTCATCTTTCAATCTTTAAATAAGAAGCAATAACTGTTAGAAATCTTTAATTTCTGTTCAAATTAGTGGCTGGATCTCCAGTCGACAGATTTTTAATCTGTCGACTGGAGATAAAAAAGCCAGGAAGCTTAACAGCTCCTCAAACACATCTAATTTATCCTTTCTTTTCATTTGTCTTTCATTTGTATCCCAACTTGATGCTGCTTTGTCACAACTGGAAACAGAAGAGTCCCATAACTATTTTAATCTATTACCATGGTTTCAAGGGATTGGATATCATAACTTATAATGTGTCATACAACATTCGCAATTCTTTTAAGGCTTTTCTCGGTGAATATAAAAAAAACTGAATAACACCTTTAGATGGAGTTGAGTATTCCAAGGTATTTGGCATGTTGTGTTGGCTGAAATTTCTGACTTGTGATATCTCTATGGTGCAATGGTTAATTAGCTTAATGGGAGTACACCATGGAATTTCACAGTTTTGAAGTTAAAAGGGTCTTCACTTTTGTTTCTTTTGAGGGACTGCTTTTTTTTTGGAAAGGAGAAGTGAGGAAAGAGAAAGAAATATGCTTAAAGAAGTCTCTTTTATCTCAGTAAAAAGGAATTTATGGAAGAGAGGACAGTTAAAAGTGTTAAAGAATAAACATGTAAACTTCTATATCCCTCATTTATATTACTTTTCACTTCTGTCAATAATGAGGAAAATATTATTGATAGAAGTAAAAAGTAACAATTAGAAATAAATAATTGAGGAGATTTTATAGTGAATAAAATGAAGATAATAAAAAGAATGTGAGGAGATTTGCCAAGTATCTAACAACAGAAATGTTGCTTTGTATTATTTTCGCGAAGATGACCAAATTTAAATTATAAAAACGATCACAATATAATGAAAAATGAACAGTTTATAAAATATATTTAATTAGTATTAATTTTGTAGCACAAAATTAATATTTACATATTTATCGTATTAAAACTAAACTAATTGTAAACTTAAATTTAATTTCTACTAAATAAAAATATTACGATAGAATTGTGCATTCTATTAAACATAATTATTCTCTGATATTAAACTTACTTAAATTGTATGAGTAACTTCTCATTATTTGAGAAATTCATGCAGAAAGGAAGTATAAGTAATTGAGAAGTCACTGTTGACCTTTTCAAGTCAAATTTATTTATAAAAAAAGGGGGGGGG